>JAOTRH010477598.1:0-25909 GCA_034768845.1 Heliamphora exappendiculata
TCATTTAGTCAATGACGAAAGTGTGTTAAACAACTCACATTTTATATATATATATATATATATATATATATATATAAAAGAAGAAGAAGTAACTTACTGCGGTCTCTTGGAGCCCATCATAATTTTTATTTCAAAATATATTCATAATAGTTTAAATTTTAAAATTTAAAACAATTATGAGAGTATTTTACATAACTACCCACTATTTTTTTCTTCTTTATTATTTATTTATTTTATCTTAAAGTTTCATTATTCTTAAAAATTCCATAATTCGTAGTTATTTTATTTTATTTTAATAATTATTTTTATTACGTGGATTCTCTTTTGATATTTTTATACAGTAACTAATATTACACACGTATTACATGAGTACAAATACTAGTATATATATACTTATATTATTAAAAGAAAACTATCAACCTTAGTTTTTCTAACCAAATTTTCTTGTTCTAAAATTACTTTTATAATAGTTTAGATTTTAAAACTTAAAAACGTATGAAATTAGTTACATGACTACTTATATTTTTTTCTCTATATTATTCTTTTATTTTTTTGTAAAATTTTATTGTTCTTGAACTCTCATAATTCGTAATTAATATATTTTTTATTTTAATAATTTATTATATAATTATTCTTATTATGTGTTCTTTTTTTAAAATATTTTTATATAATTACTAATATTACACATAATTCCCATATATATGAACTGTCCATATATATATATAGATATAACATGACAGATATAGTAAAGGTATGTCACACTTTTTTCTATATGTTACTTTCTTCTACAAAAGTGTTCTAAGTTTTTGGTAACATTTTTAAATGCCTCAATTTTTTATTAATAATTCTAATTCATGCATAAATTTGAGCAAAAAATTGAATACACTCTTCTTATATGAATTGGGTCGTATGAAAATGTTTGAGATCCTCTACGAGTGAGAGAAATATATTCGATTATGTGTTTTGTATCTATACATATAGCCTGTGTTTGGATATTCTCATATTTCTAAAATTGTATCGCATAATAGTTTGCTTGCATTTTCCATAGTTCTTGTTAGAGAATTTTAATAAAAAAACATTAAAACTAAAAAAATATATTTATTATTTAATTATTATTTTAAAATAATAATTTTTTTTTATATTTCTTACTTTATGTTACAAATTTAAATAGACCATTAGTAGCAAATTTATTAGCCGTTATAAAATATTTATATAATATATTTAATACCAAAACGATCATATAAATAAGTTATGTTATTACTTTTATTGGTGGTAATTAATTGGAGCTTTTCTAAAACTATATATAAATGCTTACTAGCTAACCTATTATTTGTAGTAAAATCAAAAGTTGTGTATATTTGGAGGGAAAATTAATATATATTTATAATGAGATTTTTTCACTATTATATTATTTTGTTATTGTTTTACGGATAATTTTGGTTAGTGGTTTGTTCAAATTCTCATAATGGACGAGAATACTAAATGAAAAATATTTGTGAACAATTGAGTTATATTTTAGAGTTGATACATTCCGTTTAACTCTTCACCTAAGAAGAATTATCCGTTTTAGAATAGTGTCTGAACGCGCCTCTTAATCTTACAAATAAATTTTTTTATTTTTTTATTTTTTTCATATTTCATTATTTTTTGTGTCTTAAATTCCATATTACTTTATTTCTAAAAAGTAAAGATATTAAAATTTTTGTTCTAATGGTTCTTTCATATGATTTTTTTTTTTAAAAAAATTTGTAGTGAATTTTTTAAAATATCAACTCAAATGAATATACTTTTTAATTTTTTTCATCATGGATAATGAAATAATAAAAATATTTAATCAAAAAAATATAAAAGGCTCAAACAAGACCAAAAATTAAATTAAATTAAATTAAAATTTTGTCTCATTCAATTGTAGTTGGCTACCTAAATTATTTTACGATATTATACTATGTTAAGAGTCATATTTTCAGTTAGTATCAATAAATTTTTATCGTTTTTAAAACGATATCCCATATTAATTTAGGTTATTCATATTCATGATTTTGTTACTTTTTTCTTACTAATGCATCAATTGGTGCGACTCTTACTATTTTATTAAAAAAATTATTTTAAACTTTAATAAATTCTTTTTATTTTTAGTTATTTTTCTTGAAACTTCAGCCGAAATGGCCATAATTGTTAGATTCGTCTGATCACGCCAACCAAAAAAAAATTAAAATTAAAAACTACATTATTTTAAAACGACTAAAAAAGCCTTATAAAACTTTAATGCCTTTCTTTTTATTCCATACACAGCCTTAATTATTTTGACCACTTGATTGTTAAGTCCCTAAGTTCCATCACAATGCCAAAAATTAATGGAAAGATTGCGAAAGTTGGAATCGGTCCAAACTTTTTATATTTTTGAAAAAAAATATTGATTTTGACATAATATTTGTTCGTGCTGATGTGAACTCATTCTCGATTTTGTGCCGAAAAGTAAAACGTGAAAGATTCTAAATTTTCATGTTTATCGGTCTTATTCAGTGACAAAACAAGACAAAACACAGAAATTTGGATAGTTAACGTTATAATAGATCCAATTGTTCATAACGTTCAAATAGAGATTGCCTTAGCACAAATTGTTAGAGATTAAAAATAAAAATAAAATATGTTATTATTATTTATTATTGTTATTTATTAAAATCTTAAATAAAAATTATTTATCTACTTATTATTTTTTGCTATAAAATATAAATATATTATTTAGTAGTCTATTCATGTTTTTATTATTTATAAAAAAAAATTGTATTATTAGCAACATATTCAATACCATAATAGTTATGCAAATAAAAATAAATATTATTTTGTTACAAATTTAATATATTTAATGGTATCATTTTAATAGTGAATTTTCCAAAATTTTATTTAAAAGTTTACTACCTTGTGCATCGAGGAGAGGAAAAGAAGAGAGATTTTGCGTATGGACAAAATAAAAAGGAGTTTTTTTTTATATATATATAAAGAGTCATTCTATTATGACTATATTGGTTTTTAGTATTTTTTTTTAAAATATTTTGTGGGTAATTCGATTTGAGTCTCGTTGATATACTCATAGTAAATATGAACACCGGACAAAAAATTTTTTTTTGAGTAATTTCGCTGTATCTTTAAGCCAATACATTTTATTTAAATTTTTATTTTTAAAAAATATTAACTTTAAAACAACGATTAAACGCCTCGAAATCTCACAAACTGCATTTTTTTATATTATATTGTTTGTATGCTTTATAATTTTTTAATATCTTAATTTTAATGTTATTTTATTTTAGAAAAAACAAGATTATTGAAAACTTTATTCTAACAAAACATCATGTCGAAATCAATATTTTCAATACCATATATGCAATTATTCATTAGTTTGTAATAAAAAAAAAATTTATAGCTTAAGTTTTTTTATTTAAATTTAATAGATTATTTTTTAAATTTTTTTTATTTATCACGTGAAGTAATTTTTTTATTTTTTAAAAATCTTTTGGCCTTTTTAGTCAACAAATATGTAAATAATAACAAATAAATAAAAAAACTGCAACTACGTTGTTTCTAGAGTACAAGACAATTTGATTTAGAATTCTAAAAGTTTGATCAAAATCGTTTATTTTCTTAAACTCATCAAATAAGTAATTCATGCCAAAATTAAGACTAATAGAATATTATTAGCCATATAATATCCGACTACGTTTTTTTTACAGTTTATTCTAAAAAATTTCTAAGTTAATCAATTTTTTTCAAGATAATTATGTTCCGATCATATAAATAATTATACCCAATTCAGTTTATTATTTTAGAAAATATCTAATTTGGTGATTTTAAGATAATGAACAATTTCGATCAAATTATGAAATCTCGAATTACCTTAATTTGTGCTACAACACCCTTAGGGTATATTTAATTGATTGAATTAGACATAAAATTAAATTATATATTCTATTGGATTATATTTTTTTTGTTTGAATTTAATAAATAATTAGAGAATGATCTATCTATTGGATTGATAATCACACAAAATGCGAAATATATAATACTTAAGAGAATATGATATTACTAATTCATTTATTATTAGTCACATAAGACTACTTATCAAATGGGATTATATATACATGTTTACACCTTATTTAATATTTTCATGTCGAGAATAATATTTTCTATTTAAAAACCTGTCAATATTTATAGGCTTAATAGAAAATAATATATATATATATATTTATTTATTTATTTATTTAAATGCTTATGTTGATAATTTGAATGATGACAAATGACGACTAAAGAGAAGAGCGGCGGTTGAAAGAAATTAAACTTATATAGGACACTTGCATTGTAGGAGAGAGACATGCTTAGAGTAATAGTGAAAAGTTAGAGGCGGTTATAGAAAATTATTTATGGAGATTTATTTTAATCTTTATAAATAATAGGCATGTATACTTTGTATCATCTACATACAAACTGGCAAACCGCTTGTATTTTTTTTTTCTTTTCATAGGAGTAGATTGTAGTTTTTGTAACTATTCCTTCATCGAAGTTAATAAAATCTCGATTTTATTACTTTGATTCCATCTTCTTTTGTAGCTTTTTCTAGCGAAATCTTGAAATAAGGTATAGAACCCGCACGTAATCGTTTGAGTATTTTGAAGAATAATTTTCTTTCGAAGGAGATCTACTTCGTATTATTTTGATAAAACCTACGGGATACACACAACCAACAAGAAAAAAAACTAAACTCTAGGCAAAGCAAAACAAAGAAAAACCCATGAAAGAAAAGAAGGAACCAAGAGGAGATGAACATATACCTGAGATAAGAGAGAAACCGCAGAGAGAAGCACTGAAGAGAGAGAGAGACAAAAAACAGCCAAATGAACTTAAACCTAGCACGAAGAAACATAAGACGGGCCAGGCCGCATGGATCGATCGATCCGTCTAAAGACCGATCGATCGGTCTAGTGAAGGCTTCGATTTTTTGGAGCAGAGAAACAGAGGATTAGAGAAACAGAGAGGGATGGGAGACAGCTTGAAAGACATATTGATCTGTCAATCCTGACAAAAACACCCCACACACACCAGACAACGACACACCCACAAAAAGTTTTTAAACAAAAAACTCTTTTTGAAGAGAAAAAGAAGCACTTGGGTTAAGAACAAAGGATCCAGAAGCATTCCAGCATGAAAGAATGGATTGTTAAATTTCAAATCCAGAGACAAGGCCAGTAATCAATGTGGTTAAAACACACGCATATACGAGAAGTGATACATTTAGAATAAACTTTATGAAAGCAAGTGAGTGTGTGTTCTAAATTGAACAGATAAATCGAGTTTTAGCATATATAGAAACAAATAATATGAGATACTGACTCATATTAAACAACCACGTCCCACACAAAATGATTCTATTTTGAACTCAAATATGCTTGTCAGAGAAACTCTCCCTTAATCTATGCACCGAAAGAAAATTAAGCATGGGTCCTCTGGCGGCTGCCACACTAAGACATGCGAGAAAACAAAGCACGCTTAGGTAGCCACTTTCAGAATCAACATTTTTCAAAAAACAACCACGAATGCAAAGGCGGCTTTTACACTAATACGAACGAAAAAGCAAGGTTCGCATAGGTAGCCATTTTCTTAGAAGCAAACGCATAGTGACACTTAAACCGAGGCAGTTTCACACTAGTACGTACGAAAAGACATGGTCCGCATAGGTAGCCATTTCCTCAAACAACAAAACTATATTTTGCCCAGATCAGAGAGAAATTAAATTTTCAAGAACATAAGAGTTGTCAATATAGATCATGTCATGCACACAAGGGGAACGGATACTGAGACAGAAAGCAAACATCATTTGATTCTAATACATGAAAAATCGGACTACCATATCCAAATAGAGGTGTACAGAATAGAATTTGATCAACATGTATTTCACTAATCTATATGATTGGGCCAAAACCAACACAGAAAAACTGATCTATATGATTGGGCCAAAACTAACACAGAAAAACTGCAAGTCTCCAGGAATGAAATCAAGTAGTGCACACATACATTTACTTCGGACTACAACAAGGTACTTAACAATTAATACAAGGTTCTTAGTCCCTTTTTTTTAAACACTACTCAACAAAACAAACTCCTAGGGTCTTTCTGAGAAACTCAAACCGAAAATAATCAAGGGGTTTGGTCAAGATATCTGCTTGCTGAAACTCAGTAGTTATGTTCTCAAGAACAACTATGCCATCCTCTACAAGATCCCGAATAAAGTGATGAAAAATATCAATGTGCTTGGTTCGAGAATGTTGGACAGGGTTCTTAGAGATGTTTATAGTGCTAGTGTTGTCACAATACAACACGATAGGACCCTGTTCAAATCCATAATCAAATAGCATCTGCTTCATCCACAGAAGCTGAGTGCAACCACTCCTAGCTGCTATGTTTTCAGCTTCAGCCGTGGAAAGAGATGACATTTTTCTTTTTGCTGTGCAAGGAGACAAGATTATTTTCTATGTAAAAACACCCACCCGAGGTGGTTTTTCTATCATCAACACTCCCAGCTCAATCAGCATCAAAAAATCCAACAATGTCAGCAGTAGTATCATAAGTGTACCAAATCCCATACCCGGAAGTCCCATTCACATATTTGATGATACGTTTCACAGCCAACAAATGAGACTCTTTGGGACTAGCCAGATATTTAGCACATACCCCAACACTGAAAACAATGTCAGGGCGCTCGCAGTCAAGTATAGCAAACTACCTATCATGCTCCGATACATGTTCTGATCAACAGGTTTACCAGACTCATCTTTGGACAACTTAGTGGTGACGCTCATCGGGGTTCGGGCATGTTTTGAATTTTCTAGACCAAATTTCTTAACCAGATTTCTAGCATACTTGGATTGAGAAATGAACATACCAGATTTAGTTTGTTTGACCTGAAACCCTAAAAAATAGTTCAATTCACCCATTAGGCTCATTTCAAATTCATTACTAATTTCTGTCGAAATTTTTTTCACTAAGGTGTCATCAGTTGACCCAAAAATTATGTCATCAACATAAATTTGAGTTACAAGAATGTCATGGGATTGAGCATAGATCAATAATGTTCTGTCAACACCACCCCTAGAGAAACTTTTTCCAAACAAAAAAGAGGTTAACCTGTCATACCAGGCTCTAGGAGCCTGTTTCAACCCATACAAAGCTTTTCTAAGTTTCAAAACATGGTTGGAAAAGTATGGGTCAACAAACCCTTTAGGTTGTTTAACATATGCCTCTTCTTTAAGCTCACCATTCAAGAATGTACTTTTAACATTCATTTGAAACAATTTAATGTAAAGCTGACAAGCTATAGCAAACAAGATCCTAATGGATTCGAGACAAGCCACAGGGGCAAAAGTCTGATCAAAGTCAATGCATTCAACTTGAGTATAACCCTGTGCAACCAGTCTAGCTTTATTACAAATCACTTCACCAAATTCATTTGTTTTATTTTTAAAAATCTATTTGGTGCCAATGACATTCTTGTCCGAGGGCCGAGAGAATAGTTCTCACACATTATTCCTAGCAAATTGTTCCAATTCTTCATGCATGGCATTAGTCAAATTTTCATCAAGCAAGGCATCATTAACCGATTTAGATTCCAATAATGACACATAGCACATATAAGTTATCTCATCCCGCATTTAATGCCGAGTTCGCATCCTATCAGTGGCTTTTCCCAGAACTTGAGAGACTGGGTGATTGAGTTTCACTCTTGTAGAGGGTTCCAGGCCTTTCTTTTGAGAACCTTTAGGTTCTGCTTCTTGAACCTGAATCTCCTGTTTCACATTTGTGAGAGTTTCCTTGATAGGTTCATCACATCCTTCCAATATCGCCTGACTTTCAATTTTTTCAACTTTTGGTTCTGCAAATGTACCTGAAATATAAGAATCAGCATCAGCAGTTGTAACAATCGGTTCATCATCAATAACCACATTTATAGATTCCATAACAGTGGAAGTCCTATGGTTAAAAACTCTATATGCCCGGCTGTTTGTGGAAAAGCCTAAGAAGATCCCCTCATTACTACGAGAGTCAAACTTACCTAGCTGCTCCCTATCTCGAAAAATGTAGCACTTACTACCAAAAGTACGAAAGTACTTGACATTTGGTTTAATTCCTTTCTAGAGTTCATAGGGTATGTGAAGAGTTCCTGGTCTCAGGTAGACGCGGTTAATTATGTAACAAGCAGTATTCACCGCTGCTGCCCAAAAATGTTGAGGAACTTTCTTTTCGTGCAACATGACCCTAGCCATTTCTTGAAGAACCCTATTTTTTCTTTCAACTACTCCATTTTGTTGAGGAGTTTTCGGAGCAGAAAACTCATGATGAATACCCAACTCTTCACAAAATGAAGAGAATTCAGAGTTTTCAAACCCCTTACCATGATCAGATCGAATGTGGAGAACATAATTATGGGACTTGGATCTTCCATTTTGATGCTTAAGAACAAGAGTTTTGAAAATGAAAAACGTGTCCGACTTCTCTCTAAAAAAATTAACCCACATAAACCGAGAAAAATCATCCACAACCACAAAAATGTATTTTTTCTTTCCTAAACTTTCAGTCCTAGTTGGTCCCATCAAATTCATGTGAATCAGCTCCAGAGGAACTTTAGTGCCTAAACTATCAGTCTTTTTATGTGGAACTCTAGTCTGTTTACCTTCCTGACAAGCACCACAAACCTGATTCAATTGACTTCCTAACTTTGGAATTCTTCTGATTAACTCTTAATTTGCAATTTTGGTGAGTTCTCTGTAATTAACATGTCCAAGTCTCGTATACCACAATTCAGCATTATTGATTTTGATCGAATTACAAGTTTTAGTATTCAAAGGAATAATTTCATTGCAATTATTAGATGTTCTGATACCATGCATGACCGTTTTACCTTTTTTATTCAAAATAATGCAAGTATCTTTTGAAAAATGCACTTCATGATAAGTGTTGCACATCTGGCTAATGCTCAATAAATTAGCCTTTAAACTGTCAACCGAGAGGATATTTTTCAACTTAGGAAGTCCAGGGGAAGAAATTATGCCTTTTCCTATGATTTTTGTTGGATTTCTGTCCCCAAATGTCACCATCCCACCATTATAGGACTCTAACGTGGCAAACAAGAATTTGTCTCCAGACATGTGTCGAGGAAAACCACTGTCAAGATACCACATATGAGAGCGTTGAGTTCTCATAGCAGTCTGAATCACATAAGCTTTCAAGTCTTATGACTGAACCCCGACTTTTCTTATTTTCACCGGAGCCGACTCTTTCACATGTGTTCTAAAGGCATTAGGAAAGGACGATCTGTGAAACGGAGCAGAGTAACTCAAGTGAGGCATGTCATGCAATTTAAAATAATGTGGTCTGATATGACCTCTCACTTCACAATAATGACAGATGGAACAAACTTTCTATTTTCTGTGGGCATTCTATGTAAGAGTTTACAATAAAGACGTATGTGACCCAGAACACCACAGTGATGGCAGATAGGAGAAGAATTAGGCTTTCTTACCTGGCCACGTTGTAAGGTGGCCTTACCTGTCGTACTTGTTCCTTCTGTCTTTACTTTCTCTTCTTTCTTTCCTTTCACATCATTTGCCTGCTTAGCTTTCACGAATGTTGGGGCTGCTAGTACCTTTTGTTTTCTAGGGAATTGATTTGATGTACTAGCAAATCCCAAGCCTGCTCTATCACAAGCTTCCTTTTGATCACCAAAAAGGCTATCCAAATCGCATGACCCTGCATTCTAACGCTTGAGAGTTGCATTAACATGATTCAATTATTTTTCAAGATCAGTGATATGACATTCTAGCTCAGACAATTTAGCAAATTTATCATCATTCAACAGCATGAACCGTTCTTTATCTTGTTTACAGTTTTCCAATTAATGCACACGATATTCAATTCATTTTTTAGGTCTTCTTCTTTTGCTTGAGCTATCAGAAGCTCTTGCATAAGTTTTTCTGTCTCACTTTCAGCAGTTTTAAGTTGAAAGGCAAGTGTAGCACATTTTTTAATCAACATATAGCTCTCCTTATACAGCTTATCGTATGCTCCTTGTAGAGTATCACTGTCTTTTCCTTCAACATTTTGGACATTATCCTCTTCTTTCTCATCCTCATTCACAAACTTATTCAAATCATTAGCACCATCATCAGAACGAACAGAAGTAATAAAGGCTATAATGTTATGATTGTCACAATAATCCTCATTGTCATTACTCAATTCAGGTTCGCTTTCATCATCCCAAGTTACAGTGAATATTTTTTGCTTCTTTTTCAACTTATTTGGACATTCATGAGCAATGTGTCCAAAATCTTTGCACTCATAACATTGGAGGCCAGAACTTTGAGCTTTTTGCCCCCTTTTGTCAAAAATTTTAGGACAATTCTTAGGTTTGTCACTCCCAAATCGCTTCTGTGATTTGTCATCCTGATTCGGCTTTTTATTTTTCCAAAATATTTTAACAAACATGGCCATCATCTCAGGATTGAACGCATCATCAGAATCACTAGCAAACCCTTGAGTTGAAGTGAAAGCTAAATTTTTTGAAGATTTATGATTTTGAAAATTCAGCTCATACGTTTGTAAGTTTCTAACCTATTTTTTCACTGTAATAGAGTAAATGTCTTTGCTTTCTTCTATTGCGGTAATTTTTTGTTGAAAGCGTTCGGGAAGAGATCTCAAAATTTTTCGATCAAAATTTGAGAATTTGGGATCTTTTTACCAAGATTAAACGAAACATTAACAATGTCACTTAGCTTTGCATAAAAATCATCAAACTTCTCGTCTTCTTTCATACGTAAAATTTCAAAATTAGTGGTAAGACGTTGAAGTTTAGAGATTTTTACGGTTTGCATTTCTTCATGAGTGATTTTTAATATTTTTCACGCTTTTTTAGCCAACTCACAAGTACTTATCCTACAAAATTTCTCCTGAGTGACACCGCTAAAGATAGCGTTCATGGCCTTACTGTTCCACCCGACATTCTCAAAGTCAGTTCTATCCCATTTAGCCGATGGCTTAGGGACCGTTTTCTCATCAACAGTCTTGGTAGGATAATTATAGCTCTCAGTAACAGCTAACCAAACTCGTTCATCTATAGACTAAAGAAAAGGTCACATTCGAACTTTCTAAAAAGGGTAATTAGTCCCATCAAGAAGTAGGGGTCTATCGGTAGATGCACCTTCTTTCAAAAAATCTATGCATGCAAAACAAAGATATGGTAATAAGGAACACGTAAAAACCGGTTCTGATACCAATTGAAGAAACCTAGTTATTGATATGCAACAAGGATAAAGCAATCACACAAACAGGTAAATCAACCAACACAAGACAAGACAAGGGATTTTTTACGTGAAAAATCCCCATAAGGGTAAAAATCACGGGACTAATCATAGTCCGAGTGAAACAAGCACTAAATAATAGTTTGGTTACAAGAAAAGCCTTATAAAACCAGTTGAATCCTCAACCTAGGCTACCCGTCTTCTTGTTGAATCCTCGTGAGCCAATCCCGTACTTGCTTGCCGCAGAAATTTTCCTCCGGACTTGTCACTTGAGACTCCTCCCAAGTATTAGGTGTGATGATGAAGATAATGGATTGATGACGATCGTTGTATGTGTTAAGCTAACATGAAGTCGCCAATTCTTGATCACAAGAACTCTCCTTAGAGCCTCCAGAAGCAGCCTCACAAACTCATAAAAAAACGTCACACTATAGTTGCCTAAAACTAACGAATATGAAGGAAAGTTGCTAACCCTAAACAGAATAAGGAAACAAAATCCGCACATGATCGATCGATCGATTAATAGACCAATCAATCGGTTGATAATGACTCAAAAAAATGGCCTGCAGCATGGACCGATCGATCGGTAATGAACTCTTCCCTAGATATTTGCACACCTGATAAGAAAAGAAACAAACTTTCCACAAACAAGCTCTCATTAATCCTTTAGAAACAATAAACAAGCATTGTCACAGATTTGCCAACAATAGATATGAAATATATTGAGATTAAAAACCTAACATTTACTGACAGTAATTTTTTTTTCTTGGTATAAAGAATTCGGCATCTATTATAAATCCTATTTAATAAATCAGGACAATGAAAATTATGACAAGTAATTATGAAATTCTATTTAAGTTACTAATTCAAAACGTGTAGTTAATTAGGAGCATTTCGATAAAATGCCATTTTCTAATTTAATTGAAGAAATGAAAAGGATAAATAATTAAGATGATGTTTTGCAAAATTACTACTAGTTGCTTATAAATTGTAGTTTATAGTAGAAACTGTGAGTGTTTGGTAGAATTTATAACTTGTAGCTGAAATTTAAAAAATAGTTAAAAATTATAGTATTAGTTGTTGGTGTTTAGAATAAATTGTAACTTATAACTAAAAGTAATCACAAAAAACTAAAAGTAAAAGCTACAAACATTCCCAAACACCGCTAAGTCTTGTCCTTATGGAATAAATTCTTATAATGAGTGATTTATAACCAAATCAACCTCGTCAAAACTTCTTCTATATAATTTCTTTTTGTTTTTGATTTTTTTTAAAATTTTAGTTCAAACTTTTTTTTAAAAAATTATTTAATGCATGTTTGAGATGTCTAAAAAGCTTGACTTTTAAGAGATTTAACTTTTTCAAAAAAATAAAAAATAAAAAATTAGATTGTTTGGGATAATTTTTTATAATAGCATTTTTGCTTTTTTATTTTTAATTAAAATATCTAAAATATATTTACTTTTAACTTTTAAGTTGTAATATTTGAGATATTAGTATGATTTTATTTTATTTTTATAAATAGGGTTGACTTTTTAAGTAAGAGTATTATAATAATTTTATTTGAAAAAAGTTAAGGTATTTGGAATATATAATGAATTTTTTTCTTGGATTAAGAGATAAAAAAAAACTAATTTTTTTTAAAAACTAAACAGTGCAGTTTAAAAACTAACTTTTTTTTACAAAAAAAAATCAATTTAAAAACTAGTCCAAACAAGCCCTTAGATTACTCTCGTGGTGACAAATCAAAAAAAAAGGAAGAGAATTTTAGACCCCAAATCTCAAAAGTTTTAAAAAGACAAAACATAAACCATTTTGAGTCAAAATATAACTTGTTTTTGTCTTCAATGAGTTTTATCAACATCGGTCCAAAAAATAATTAAAATTTTAAAATTCTCTACGATGAAAAAGTTAAAAAATAAATTATTTGAACATAAATATAAAAAAATAGAAAATACAAAAATAAGATATTTGGAACTCAAGGACTTCACAATAACGTAGTCAACATAATCAAGGCTGTGTTTATTATTTTTAAAAAAAGACTTAAAGTTTTTATCATGTTATTTCTTTTTTTGATTATTTTTTGTCTTTCAATTTATTTTTTGACATTCTTCGATTCTTGTTTTGAGACGAATCTAAATTGCACATTAAAATACTAATGAAGTGTGCTAATGTATTTTTTTTAAATTTTGAAATATGATTACATGTGCTCTTATTTTTTTTAAAAACAAATATAAAATCAGTGCAAAGAGTGATAGATAATATGAAATTCAGAAAAAGAATTTTTATATTAAGTGTATTAAATAAAAAAACATATATTTTTCACACACTAATTTAATATTTTCGCATTTTTTAGTAGACATATGGCCAATTAGCGTTTTTTCTAACCCATATCACTTCTCGTATGATTGAATTGAATGATTTCTTGGGACAGATATGTGATATTTGGCATTGTTAAAATTAGTAACTCATAAATTATAATTTGTAGGAAAAATTATGAGTATTTAGTAAAAATTATAAGTTGTAACTGAAATAAGAAAAAAAAAAATTTATAAGTTGTAGAGGAAGTTGTGAGTGTATAGAAAAATTTATAACTTATAAGTACAATTAGTAACAAAAAATTAAAAAAGACTAACAATAGTTTTTTCAAATACCCCCATAGCTCAATGACATGGCGTTATGTACAAGAATGAACTTCACTGAACACTCTCTTTTGTATGTCAATTTTAAGTTAATAACATAAATATAAATTGTTTATTTTGTAAATGCTTAAAATAAATTATTTATACAAAAGTTTAACCTAATAAAATATATTGATAAAAATTTAAATTGCGAATCTCCTTGCTTGAAAGCAAATATCAAACATCATCATATTTCAGTTTCTCTATCTCTGCAGAATTGCTTATTGTGATTCTCATCGCCTCCCAATTGTTTGACAACAAATTCAAAAACTATAAGTGCATGTATCTTATCTGCAAAATCAATCTTCACATAAGATTGTGATAGTATTGAATTCATTTAAATGTTGTATAACATGTGCAACTTCAGCCATCTTTAGATTAAATAATTTTTTCATTAGATGTAACTGTTAGTAATGTACACTAAAAGTTATACTTTTGTGTAATAAATTTTAATATTTCTTTTATTCATTAATAAAATTTATTATTTTTTTTAATGAGAATTTGTATAAACAATGTTAACACTATATTATTCTTTTATTATTATTCATGTGTGTTTTTTATTCTACACAGTAGATGATCTAGTATGTAGAATTCGGTTTACACATAAAAAATCATATAATCAATTTTTGTAGAATATAAACATTTTGTTCACAACTATACATGTAATTGGATACACTATCGAGAGGACTGTAGAACACTTTTTTAGTTGATCTGTGCTAATTATGAGGAATAGTATAGTTCTAACTCACTATACTAATACACTTTATATGTATTTAGTAGGATCATATTGGAATAATTACTTTTATACTGACTGTATGAAACAATTAGTACCTCATAATTGTTACGAGTACCTACGTATATGGTAAATATTAATTATTAATAAATTTCAAGTTCCAGTATAGGGATTGATGATACTCCTTGAAAAAGTTTATTAGTTTTCATTATGTCAAATTCTGCAGGTGAATTTTATATTTAGCATATCAAATAAATTAAGTAAAAAGTCTGTAAATAGTCGATTAAATAAAATTGTGAGTAATTTAATTTAATCGAGGTGTATTTATAACCTTAACGTGGGGAGATAAATAAGTATTTAATAATATCGAACATGAAAATAAATTTTAAGATAAGACTGGGAGTGCAATTATAATTCTTTTGTGGTATGAATTATAATTTATGAATTAGAAATTCAATTTGAATTAAATTAAATTTTTTTAATTGCATTAGGAGCCTCAATCTTATTTTCTCCTTAGGTCTATGTCGTTGGCTATATATACGCCACTTAAGGTCTTTGGCTGCTAGGAATTTTCAATTCACTTGTGATAATCAAAAGGTGAAGGCACCCGGTGAGAGAGCACTAGCTCATAAATACAAGAGTTCACTATCTGTTTGTGATTAAGTATCGAAATACGGCAGAAGGATTGAGTTGCGGTCGAGTACAGTTTGTGTATATTCAATAGTTTTAATTCGTGAGTTTCTAATGTTTTCTATTCAATTGCTGAGCGGGATCAAATCATAGATATCTCGAAGGTACAACCTGCTGTGAGACCCTGACCCAATTTATTTTGAGAATAATTTAAGTGTTGACGAAATTCGAGTTAATCTTTGATGTCGGTATGTTGGAGTTTTGTTTCTTCGGAATAGAACAGCATGTGCGTATTAGTTTTACGCATGTTTGGGTTTGGAAAAGGTTTGTTTGGCAAGTGTTTAGGCTATAAAACTTGTTTTGTAACAAAAAATAAGTTGAGAAAATTCCAGTGAGAATTTCAGTCGACTGAATGGGTGAGTTCAGTCAACTTAGTGGGGTTTTTGGTGGTTCAATCGACTGACCAGGAGGGTCCAGTCGACTGGACTTGAGGCGGTGCGAGGTTTTGGTTTTCCAGAAGGTTTTTCAGTCGACTGGATTGGGAGTCCAGTCAAATGGCATGTGTGATGTGGCGTTTTTCTATAAATATCAAGCATTGGAAGATACTTGGCATTTTTCTCTCTCCCGAAACCTCTGCCTTCTCTCTAGATTTTGATGGGCACATGGCTCAGTTTTCAGCGTTTGGACAACGGATTCTTGGTGTTGGTACTAGGGGATTCGCATATATCCAGATAGAATTTTGTTTCATTGAGGTTCGATTTTTGAGGCATCGGGTTTTGACCCAATAAGGTAGGATTCTAGACCCTACTGCTGTATAAGGGTGTTGTATGTAATTATATATGTTTTACTGGGTAGAAAATACATGAAATGTCATATATATGTTTAAATTTTAGTTTTTCGGGTAAAAAGCATATTTTTTGCTTTTCTTAGTTCATTACATTATATGACTTGTGGCTGGATGATTTTCAAAAGATTTTCTTGAAAACGGTGGAAGACGGTGGTTTTTGTTGAAAAACGATGGTTTTGATTGAAATCTCAACTTTTTATGTTTTGGAGGTTTTGGAGCTCGCCTTCGGGATTGAGTTTCAAGTTTTGAAATATTTTGTTGAATACGAAAAAAAATATTTTGAAAATGTTTGGCTAATCTCCATGTTTATGGATGGATCTATATACATGTATAATGTATATTTGCGAAAAGATTTTTGTAGTTGATGCTACAGTTCGATTTTTAAAAGATTATCTAGATGTACCAGGATGACGTGTATTTAGCACGAGTTACCCTCGGTGTAAGTCCAAAAACGTGTGCTGCGTAGGTCTTCAGGTCCTTTGGATTAGTCCCCGTAAATTGAGGCGGTTGAGTGCTTAGTTCCCTCGGGTTGTTGCCCGTAAATTAAGTGATTTGTCGTGGTGCTCTATATAGAACTTGTCATTACCTAGTAGGTCTTAAGTGGTTCAGGACTAGGGTAATGGACATGAGTCTATAGTTGTTATCTTTGTCTGTGTGACAGAGTCGGTACATAGGATCTTATTCTTCTTCTTTTCCACGATGGTACATTTCGTGAGGGAATGATGTTTTGGATTTCTATTTTCTTTCAACTGTAAAATGTGGTTTTGCATTGTTTAAATGCTTGGTTGTGAAGAAAAACTATTTTGGGAGTCTTGATGGAAAACTTTGAGTTTTATGATGTAAAACCTTTTGGCTCTGTGGTTGAGTTAGCTTCCACTATATGATATGTATGGTTTTGAGGACAAAAATGTGAGTTTTATGAAATAAAATCGTTTTGAGACTCGTGATGGTCTGATGGATGGAAAATCGTTTTGGATTTCGTGGTCGAGTTTGCTCCCACTATATGATTGCATATTTCTTATTTTACAGCTTTATTGTCTGTTTCTATTGGATTTCGGCTCACTGTGTGGGATATTACTGTAAAACTTTTTTCAGGTAAGCATGATCCGGTAGGTTGACTTGGTGATGCCCTGAGGAGGCTGATGACAAGATCTTGTTATCTTATCTTTGCATATCTTTGCATACGATTCACAACATCTTAGGTAGTTTATACATTTCTGCATATGTTTTATGTTTTAAGCTAACATGTTGTGAATCGTATACTATTCTTATGGATGCATGTATGTTTTAATGCTTTCGAAAGAATCTTGGGTTGGTTGTTATTTTTCGTAATTTCTTACTATGTTTTTCGTTGTTGAGATCAACGGTTTACAAACGAAAATTTTCAAATGGATTTTCGCGTGACCCAAAATTTGGGGCGTGACAACTTGGTATCAGAGCTCTTGGTTCGAATACCTATGAGCCGTGAGAAGATGGTGCATCACCTTGTGAGGATGTGTGTGTGCTTTGTTGCTTGTGTTTGGAATTTGAGCAAATTGATGCCATGTATATGTGAGCATGGAGGTTGGACCTTATGATTGATTAGTCTTGCTTTCGAGCGTTTAGATTAATAAACTTGGGAGCCAAGTTAGAACCGCGTTTCATGGACGTGATTTCTAGCAAAAAATCTAAGTAGGTTATCCAAAGTGACGCGTCATTCTTGTTGGTTCTTCTCGATATCGATGTTATTTTCGCATGATCGTTGTGGTTACGTGCTAGTATAATTATGTGGTATGTGGTAGAAATAACACGATAGATCGACCTTAGATTGTTGTGTTTCATGTTTTCTTTCTATATAACCTGTACACGCTTAAAGGCGACGACGAGACCGTGGTTTGGGTCTTGGTTGTGCGACTCTGTTGTAGTGGTTGCAGTGATTGTTGCAGAGACATGGTTATGGGTTAAGCGCTGATCGCTTGGTATATTGTGGAACTCGACAATGAGTTGGGTTTGGCCGCATGAGGATGCCCTCAGTTGGTGTTTGTTGAGTGTTTGAATAGAATTTTGTTTATGTGTAGTCGAAGCATGGTTGATGGCTTTAGCTTGGGTAACTGGCTTCTCTGGAGAGTAAGTTACCGAAAGTGGTAGTGGTGTTGAGGATAGCCTTACTAGTAGGGGCGATGGGGTATTAGAAACCCTAATCTTAGTTGTTATGATTGGATTGTGGATAGCGATTACTCTTTTTAGATTTTTGATGTACGTGATTTTGGCCGTGTGATGGATTAGGTACGTCTGGAGCCGTGCTATGTTTTGAGCCGTTACTCGGGATGGGGTATAGACAGGAACATAGTGGATGAAAGCGTAGAGATCCTTGGCTGAGCGTATGTTGAGATAGCAAAACATGTGGTTCTGGAGATAATTACTGGTAGATGTTGTTGGTAGTCTGAGTAGTCTGATGACCTTAGACGTTGTATACCTTTTGAGGTTTGAAAATTGAGTTCCGAGTGTGAGAGCTGAAGGATGTGGGAATGAGTACGAGTTGCAATTATGCTGGAAAGAGCACGAGTTACGGCTATATGGGAATGTGCAAGGGTTCCTGTGACGAGTATCGATTCTATGAGATTCCTACGGGAATGTAGATCTATGGTTTGGTCGATATCCTAGTGATTAGGAGACCGCGTTTGGAAATCGTGTTAGGTTCCTGTGGCTGGCTTAGTGCTGTGATGACATATCCTGGGTATAATACGTCTGGAGGTTATTTGTGTTTCACCTTGGGTTCAGAGATGGGTACGTTATTTTCTCACGGGAACGAAGTGTGGAGTAATATGGTTCAGCTATGTACCGTGTGGTTTGGCTAGCTTGGGGTGATAGGTGAGAAATCGTAGGATACGATGCATGTGATCGTGTGTGCCTTGAGGGCGAAAGTGCGGAAGGTGTCTGCACGGTCGTGGGAGTTAATAGTAACTCTAGATGAAAGGTCTCAGGAATGGGTTCCTGGTTTGACGATGTGCCTTGGACAGTGAGCTCGAGGCTGTGACGTGATTACGATTTGCCTAGCAGGAGCTAGGTTGTGTAGCGCAACCTTGTGGAGTGAGGTCTTGGGCGCAATGGTATGTGTTGTACCAAGTATACGGATGGTTGGTGTTCACATGTGCGAATGGGGTCAGAGAAAGCTTGGTGTAATGGATGACCTGAGTATTGTGACCGGAGTTGACAGGAGCTGTGAGACTGTAGTCAATATGGCCTCGAGGTAGGACTTACAGAGTTCTTAGAGGCTAAGTGTTGTGGAGTACCCCAGTACGCTAAGGTTAGGTCCTAGTTTCTTGTTGGCCCTTTTTTTTTCCTTTGAATGAAAGGAGAGAGAAAGTTTTCTTGTAGACGATTGTCTGGTGTGAATTGTTTCATCTCGGTTGGATAGAGATGCCAGGTTCTTGATTGGTACAGATTTGCTTGTGTTCTGAGACTGTGAAATCTCAGTGGGTTTGTACCTGTGTGTCACCCTTGGAGTTGTGACTTAGGGACTTGTGTCGCCGTAATTGGGTGATTATAAGATGGATTTTTCGTGGCTTCGACTCGTGGTGTGAGACGCTCTGCATCTGAACGTCTCTGTGTGTGACCTGGGATCCGATTGCTCCCGCGGTTGAGAATCGTAAAGAATTGCATGATGGGATTGTTATTCTCCCGCGGTGAAAGACCGTAGAGGAGTACGTGTGAGTGTGATAAACATGATTGGTCGTGGTAACCTAATATGTGTGGCTTGTTTGTGTGATGGTTGAACCATAAGGGTCGTGTTCTCGATGTTGTTTGTTCTTGATAGACAAGGGAGTTGGTGTTGAGACGTAGCGTTCTTTGCAATGATCAGTTGAGGATCATTAACCGTTGTGTGCGTGTGGTTGTGTCCGTAGCTCTTGATAGAGCGGGGATTTTGTCAGAACCGTGCGGCAGTGACATGTGTAGGGTGGGTTTCTGGTAGACTTTTGTGAGTCTCGCTTTGGTCCTGTTTGGAGCTTTGAGCTGCTCAGAATTCGTAGAGTTCTTGGAGTCGAGGAGTGGTTGTCGACAGTGATAAGTGTTGTACTTCGGCATAACTGTTGTTTGTGTGGATGGTAGTCCCGAGAGTATAGTAAAGTATAAATCAGAAAGGATATAATGTTTGGGAAGCCTTGGTTGGCGTGGCCTGTTTGGACCGACGCGACTACTTGATATGGAACGGAAGGGCCGTGATGAGTTTAGTGAGAAAACTGCTAAGTGTAAGAATTAAGTTTTGGTTAGTGTCTTGGGTCTGACTATTCTGCTATTGTGGATTTAAGGAATTGACGTATGTGTTTTGCGTTGGAGTTGATGCTATATATCAGTCGACCTGTTCGCTTTGCCGGATCACGAGGATCATGTTTGATTTGTTAGACGACGGAGATCATGTTTGATTTGAGGTTGATCTGTAGCCTTGGTATTAGTGATATGATGGCGAGACGTTGAGTTGTGCAGCAATGTGCAGTGACGTGCTGTTGCACGGGAGCTATGATTTAGTTGATATAGGTTGTTGGATACCTATGAAATGTTCTGTCTACGTGACGTGTTTGGTCGAGTGACTTGCTGGAGTCAGGTGACTTTGTGGTTGTGATGCCAGATCGATTTTCGGTTGTGTGAAACCTTGTCCCAGACAATGGTGTGCCACCTGATGTTTCTCCTGGATGAGAATTGTGGTTCGTGATAGAAGTTCGAATAGAGGATGAAGGTTTGAGGGGTTGCTATGATGCATTCTTTGGTATTCTAGGTGAATTAAGTGAGCTTCTCTCTGGAGTCGAGTGTTGTGTTGTTGCTCGTGGATCGGAGGCATGTAAGCTTCAGTGGTGTTAATGTGAGTGTTGTGTTGTTGCTCGTGGATCGGCGGTATGTCAGCTTCAGTGGTGTTAATGTTGGCATCAGTAGGGTGATGATGTGGTATCAAGGTCAGTGGTCATCTGGCGATCGTCAGGATTTGAGTAAAGTTTGTGTGCGGGGTGTGTGACTTCACGTGATCGATGTCGGAGCTCGACGTCGTGTGTTTGGACTTGTAGAGATAGTCCTTGGTGGGTATTGTGAGGTGTGATTGAGCTAGTATGTGACCATGAGGACGAGGGTAATAGTCTATGTGTTTCGAACATAGAGCATGTTTGAGATCAAGTACCGTGGTGAATTGGTCTCTTACTTTGCATTTCTTGTTGAAGTAGTTGTGTTGTCGGGAGTTCTGTGTTTGGATTTGGTAGCGTAAGTTGGATCTTGATCCGATGTTTTATGGATGTTCCCTGGATGAGAATGATGTCAGTGGAACTTGCACGTGTAAACAGTCTGTATGAAGATTAATTCCTTAAGGATGTGTATTCTTGGTATCAGTTTTATGACAATTTCAGTTGTGGGGTTTCAGTTGCTGAGGCATGTCTACTATTGTAGAGCGTTGCCGGGGTGTTTCTGTTGTTGTACAGTGTTGTGGGGTTTGTACCAGGGGTTGTTGATGATCGATGGGCTGTGTTTGGCTTGCGAAGCAGTGTTGAATTTCGACGACAAAATTCCTTTAAGAGGGCGAGTTGTGAAACCCTGACCCTGTTTATTTTGAAAATAATTTAAGTGTTGACGGAGTTTGAGTTAACCTTTGATGTTGGTATGTTGGGGTTTTGTTTCTTCGGAATAGAATAGTATGTGGGTATTAGTTTTACGCTTGTTTGGGTTCGAACGTGGTTTGTTTGGCAAGTATTTAGGCTATAAAACCTATTCTGTAGCAGAAAACAAGTTGAGAAAATTTTAGTGAGAATTTTAGTCGACTGAAGGAGTGAGTTCAGTCGACTAAGTGGGGTTTTTGGCGGTTTAGTCGACTGACCAGGAGGGTCCAGTCGACTGGACTTGAGGCGGTGCGAGATTTTGGTTTTTCAGAAGGTTTTTCAGTCGACTAGATTGGGGGTCCAGTCGACTGACCTGTGTGATGTGGTATTTTTCTATAAATATCAAGCATTGGAAGATATTTTTGGATATTTTTGATTTCAGGTCTGGTTTCTCTCTCCCAAAATCTCTGTCTTCTCTCTAGATTTTGATGGGCCCGGGGATCGATTTTCAGCGTTCGGACAGCGATTTCTTAGTGTTAGTACTAGGGCTTCGCATATATCCGGACAGAATTTCGTTTCATCGAGATTCGATTTTTGAGGCATCGAGTTTTGACCCAACGTGGTAGAATTCTAGACCCTATTGCTGTATAAGGGTGTTGTATGTAATTATATGTGTTTTTTCTGGGTAAAAAATGCTTGAAATGTCATGTATATGTTTAAGCCTTGGTTTTTTGGGTAAAAAGCATGCTTTTCGCTTTTCTTGATTCATTACATTAAATGACTTGTGGCTGGATGGTTTTCAAAGGATTTTCTTAAAAACGGTGGAAGACGGTGGTTTTTGTTGGAAAATGATGGTTTTGATTGAAATCTCAATATTTTATGTTTTGGAGGTTTTGGAGCTCGCCTTCGGGGTTGAGTCTCAGGTTTTGAAACGTTTTGTTCAAAACGAAAAAAAATATTTTGAAAATGCTTAGCTGATCTCCATGTTGATGGACGAATCTATATACGTATATAATGTATATTTGCAAAAAAGTTTTTGTAGTTGATGTTACAGTTTGGTTTTTAAAAGATTATCTAGATTTACCGGAATGACGTGTATTTGACACGAGTTGCTATCGGTGTAAGTCTGAAAACGTGCGCAGCGTAAGTACTCTGGTCCTTCGGGTTAGTCTCCGTAAATTGAGGCGGTTGGGTGTTTAGTTCCCTCGGGTTGTTGCCCGTAAATTAAGTGGTTTTTTGTTGTGTTCCGTATATAACTTGTCATCACCTAGCAGGCCTTAAGTGGTTCAGGACTAGGGTAATGGACAGGAGTTTATAGTTGTTATCTTTGTCTGTATGACAGAGTCGGTACATAGGATCTTATTCTTCTTCTGTTCAACGATGGTACTTTCCGTGAGGGAACGATGTTTTGGATTTCTGTTTTCCTTCAACTGTAAAATGTGATTTTGCATTGTTTAAATACTTGGCTGTGAAGGAAAAACTATTTTGGGAGTCTGATAGAAAATTTGAAGTTTTATGATGGAAAATCTTTTGGCTTTGTAGTTGAGTTAGCTTTCACTATATGATATGCATTGTTTTGAGAACAAAAATATGGGTTTTATGAAATAAAACCGTTTTGAGACTCATGTTGGTCAGATGGATGGAAAATCGTTTTGGGTTTCGTGGTCGAGTTCGCTCCCACTATATGATTGCATATTTTCTGCTTTACAGCTTTATTGTCTGTTTCTATTGGGCTTCGGCTCACGGTGTGGAATTTTGCTGTAAAATTTTTTTCAGGTAAGCGTGGTCCAGTAGGTTGACCTGGTGATGCCCAGAGGAGGCTGATGACAAAATCTTGTTATCTTGTCTTTGTTAGGTAGTTTATACCTTTTTGCATATGTTTCATGTTTTGAGATAACATGTTGTAAATCGTATACTATTCTTATAGATGTATGCTTGTTTTAATACTTTCGAGAGAACCTTGGGTTGGTTGTTGATTTTCGTAGTTTCTTACTATATTTTTCATTATTGGGATCAACGGTTTACAAACGAAAATTTTCAAATGGCTTTTCGCGTAATCCAGAGTTTGGGGCGTGACACCCGCGTTCCTCTATATGGGTTTTAAACGAGTTTTTATTTATTCGATATAACCCATATGCACTATCATTGGTTTTTGGGATTCTATTTGCTAATAGTACATTGTTGTTAGCCGAGGGTTTTTTATACATACTCGATAAAGCCACCATCCATCCCGCGTGGTCTTCTCTGCGCGATCGATCTAAACAGGGTTAGAAGAACATACCCCAGCATATGTTTTTCAAGAAGACTAAATTTCGCTACCCTTTATGACCTCTGGTTTCATCCCTAATAGCGGTAGATGTAGTTTCTTTCCACGTAGATAATCCACATTCTGCATCTTCTAGTATTTATAATATGTTCTGTCAAATTCTCAATTTTATCATATTTTCTTCTTCTTTTGCCGTCGCTGCTATTCAAACCAACAACTCTAGAACCAGTTGTTATGGCAGAAACAAAAAACAATAATGAAAAAAATAATGCAATCACACATAGAATACAAGATTTACGTGATTCACCAAAAAATAGATAACGGAGTTGCAACAATTTCATTATGAAACGAGCCAATACAATTCGAAAATACAAAATCCTAACATAAGTAACAAATATAAATATTCACAAAGAGGTTAGAACAAACTCATTTTAAACCCTAACACCTCTATAAAACCCGATCGGATCGTGGGTTGGACACCCCAAAAATAGCCAGTGTGAGCTCCACACACTCAAGACACACCCCTAGCCACATCCCATGCGTATCCTATGTCTATAGTTGGTGGTAGAAATGATATTTTTCAAACCACAATAGGTGAATACATAGGTGGTTTTTGTCAAAAAAGAAATTAAATATCTATTTTTTTATTTTAGTATTGCTTAAATTTAAATTCAAATTTTTATGTTTTTAAAATTTTTTTCATCACGAAAAATAGAAAAGGTAAAAATTTTAAACTAAATTTTTTTTAAAAAGACAAAAAAACTATTTCAACTAAAATACTGGTTATTTTCAATTTTTGAGGGTTTTTTATTTTCAATATTGATCAAAAGAAGTTTTAACTTTACAGATTTATAATGACAAGATTGTCATACCCCAAACCCAACAAAAGAAGAAACAAGAGGGAGAAAAAGAAATATTTGAGAAAGCCATATTATCGTCACATTTTATAACAAAGTTCCTTTTTAATCAAAAAGAATTTCAATCAAAGGGTAGAACATTTGAATTGAAGGAGATATACCAATTTGAAAACAAGAGTAATATATGAAAATTATAAAATTTTACGATCTAGACAGTCCAATTGATTGATCTTTCATTGGTTTTAGCATTTTGAATCTAAAAAGAAAACTGCAGAACTACCAAGACCGCTCGATCAGTTTAATATCAATGAGATGTCTTTAATATTATGATAATTTGACACTTCTCTAAGCCTAATTTCATGCAAAAAAGGTATACAAGGGCCTTGAAAAAACACTAGATTTGATGAGGAAAAGAGGCTCAACTTTTAGACAATGAGAATTTATATTTTACATTCATCCAAAAAGCATGAAAATTTTACAACATTGGATCTAAAAACCTCTTCTTTAGGGTTCACATCATCCACCACATTCAATCACATAAAAACCTAGCCTTATAGCTTAACAGCACTTGAAAGTTTAATTACAAGACACGATCAAAAGTCATTACATGCCTCAAGATTCAACATAACTACAATTTTTTTTTTCCACTAAACCGGGGAATCGCCTCCAACACCTGACAAAGATTTGTTTTGAACAACGTGAGCCAAAACTCAGTAAAAATCTAAAACTAACAATTGATGAATACTTGACATGCAATAGGAAATTAGACAAATACAAGAATAAGCACAAACCCGCAAAAACTATTTTTCCACAAACTCCCAATCACCAATCCACATCGTTCAATTTTTCATAAAAGAGAAAATAACTCTATATTTTCTGTTTATGGAAACTGTACAAGATATGGCATATTTATAGGCGAATAGAGATAAACAATAAGAAGATATAATAGAATAAAATCAAATCAGAATAAAATCAATTTAATCAATCTAATATTCTAATCA
>JAOTRH010477609.1:0-25907 GCA_034768845.1 Heliamphora exappendiculata
GCTAATGCACTAAAAATACTTAATTAAAATATAGTTAAATTACTATTTAGTAAAATAATGGTTGAGATATTGTTTCAATATGGGGTGACTCAAATTTTTTACAATTAAAAAATTAAATGTGTTGGTTAATATGGAAAGAATATCTTAAGGTTTTGAATTCACTCTAGTTCAATAATTTAAATATGTTAAAGATGTGACTTTTTCACGATTCAACCCAGAATTAATTCTAGCTATAAGCCCGAACTAAGTTACCAAGAAAAGAATTTGATTAAAGAACTCATAACAATCTATCATATTGTAGAATCGTTTATCTCACGTTTTTCATTAAAAATGGTAATGAATAACTATTATATAATATTGAAATCACAATCAAAGAAAGAAAAAAACGTAAAATGAATTAACCATAAAAGCTCGTTGATTAAACTCAGCGTTTAAAAATCATATAACTAGTTGAATCAGTTATTGAAAGATATTAAAATTCTAATGAAATTTAATACCTGGCTTAAGTTTGATCAAACCTTAGGATTGAGAAGTCTAGCCGCTCATACTGCAACTATAATTCATGAGTCAATGAGAAGAACGAGCTTTCGGTTGCCGCTACCGTCTTCTTATCATTCTCGTTGCCCTAATTGTCGTATCTTGTTTGCCTATTGCCCTCTCAATATGTAACGTCATCTTTTTAAGTCACCTCTCCTATTTATAGGAGTCCGCACACCCGTCCAAACACTACAATTTCTGGTGCCAACCATTGTCTTTTTGTTCTTTTCTTCTGCTTTTGCCTGCTTTTCTACCTTCTTGCCTCTTTAATGCTATTAATGAAGTACTTATTAAAACATATTATTTAATACAAAATTGAAAACTATACTAATGTAAATTGTCAAATTTGAACGGTGTATTTAAACACAAATCACACCCCTCAATTAGTTCTCGAGTAAAGTAAAAGAAGAGAAAAACTAAACTACCCCCCACATTTATGATGAAAAGTTTAGGTTAAAATTATAAATTTTTTACCCCTGTTAATTAAAGTGCACAATCTCTATTACTTTAATATCAATAACTAACCATAATTTCGTACCTAGAGTGTGAATTCTCAGTTACACAGTTTGGTTTCATGACTCCGAATAAAATATCTCAAATTTTCACTAAAACTAAGTCTCGACTTAAATTTTCACTCGGCATTCACTCATAATTGAACACTCCGAAACATACATGTATATGAGTGCCCTCAATATATGTGGAAGAAATTATTTAAACAAAACGAAATATTTCTCACACTTAAGACACGAATGATGTTTTAATTAAAGATGACTTTTAGTCTCGTGGTTGGAATGCCAATTGTTGATAATAATATGTAAAGAATATTTTACTCATCATTTCTTGTCAATTATTTTCCAAAACTCAAACCATGTCATTCTTATGATCAAATAGGACATATCTTTTGGTTGTAATGTGAGGTGAGGGTAATGTATATTCGAGTCCTAGTTAATTGTATATGATGTCCTAGAATAGGTTAATGCCACACACTAGTCATACTTGTCCTTATCCCCTTGTCTTTTTATATTCACCACGCCAATGTTGACTTGAATTGCTCGTAGGATGCCTTAAATTTTTTTTTTTCGTGTTATATATATATATATATATATAGAGAAAGAGAGAGAGGATTAAGATTGGGATCTATTGTTCCCGTCAAAGCGGGCTGAACAGTTCAGAGTGAATTCCATGTGTGCTTGCACAAGTAAGGGGTGAGATGTCCGCCAGTAACTTTTACCGGTGGACCCTCCGACGATCAAGTCAGGCAAGGGGTTAGAGAGAGAGAAGAGTTTAAGAGAGTAATTTAACAGAGTTTCTCTCAGTAAAAAGAGAGCATACCTTTGCCTTTGAGATTGTTGGCTATATATAAGAAAAAAATATACTTGACTCGTTTTGGGGGTTCGACCCGACCCGAGTAGGTCGGGTTGTCCTATCTCTCATATTCTGATTAATACTCAACTGTCAGTCCGATTGTGACTTATCATTACCATCATTATATTTGTCTACAAATTTCTTTCATCATGCCAATCTGTCTATCAGTACTCATACCTAATTTAGGTTAAGTCAATCCTCTTTGATACCCTAGCCTCAGAGTTAGTCTAACTGTCATTGATCCCTTATCATGAGTCTCACCTTTTGATACGCATATCATAGGCCACTGATTATCATGCACCAATCCCCGAGCTCGGCCTTTGAGGTTGTTCAAGGGGTCCTACTCGGACGTGATTGCCGAACACTCCTCCTCCTAGTACCGAGCACTTCTCTTCGGGACCATGACTGAGTATCTCCGGAGCTTGGGCCTATGGCCGTGGCATTTAGGCCCATGGATGTTTCACTATTTCACCTGTCCCGAGATCTTACAAGCTCGAAAACACTGTCCTCGCATGCTCGGACGGATTCCCCAAGCTAGGAGAGGTATACTGAGGTATTCGTTCGTAGGCAGGTAGTTGCTGTTCTACACGGCATCCCACGTGTGTGCCACGTAGCCCTGATCGGAACTCATCCTCCCTCGATATATATTTCCACACTTTGATTATTGATTGCAATCACCAATTTGTTCTCATGACTTTTTGGATATAGTGGAGAACACGGAATGATTTACATATAAATGCTCAAACGAGAAAATTAGGGTTAAATGCATAAGAAGGAGAAATGAATAAGCTCAAAAATAGAAAACATGATTTATAATTTTTTTCCGAGTTTGACATGGTTTTTCAAATGATTCAAATTTTCAAGGAATTCAAAATGAAGTTTAAATTTGCCTCTAAACACTTGACTAAAAACAATAAATAACGAGACTATACAACGAATAATGCAAGCTTCCAATAAAGTCCATTAGAGTAAATGTAGAGATATCCCTCAACAAATAAAATACATTCTCAAAGCTCTCAAAGGGTTTTAGTCTCCATAGTTATTTTCTCAAGATCTTCTCACTATCCATATTCATTATCATTAATCACAAACCAATTGATGAGTTTGCAGTGTATGGATTATGAATATCAATGTACGTAGTTCATTGTTTCTTAAAATGTTGGTAACCAAAACGATGCGTTTCTAAATTATTTAGGATATGAAATTCATAGTTAAAAATTAAATTTCTCAAAAAAACTTAATTAAAATTTTAAAAATATTCAGACATAAAGCACAAATTATTGTAGTGGAACACTACCCCCAACTTGAAGTAGCCAATGACCTCATTGGTAGGACAAGGGCATGCAATGCAAAATAAGAAAGATAGGGATAGACTCACCGGACTCAAGATGAAGAAACAAGAACACGAAAAGTACGTTACCATATCTTGCAAAGTGTGAAGTGTTAGGTACTGGCAAACAAAAAATTCGAAATAGATTGTATTAAGCATATAAGAGTCTGATACATCCATAAACAAAATATGCTAATAAAACGCAACAAATTCTAATAAACACTTAAAGAAAATTACAAAGACTCGGGCCATAGCGGCAACTAGCAACACTATTCTTTCGATCTTTATTTTCTTACCACAAATTTTTTTAATTTCTTCTGTCATTTTCGTATCTAATAGAGTCTTAAAATAAGGCATTGAACCACAACACAATATGTTGGTATAATTCTCTGTCGAATATCGATAGAAGGATTTTTATTTGGTTAACATTTTTTAGCACGCCCGGTGGGACATCTCACTAAGTTTTAATGAAAATATGGCACAAATAAAATAGCAAGAATAATAATATAAGTAGTGGTTGATTAACATCATGATAATATGAAGTGAAATGCAATTCAAAATAGTGACTAAAAATATGCTTTCATACAAAATAAACCATGTAAATGACATGACAACAAGAAATGTACTTGTTACTTGATTAACACAATATCAAGTAACACCACCATAAGAAGGTGATGCAAAATTTTGGTTCAAAAATAGTGGTAAGAAATATACTTTCAACATCAAATCTCGAAAAAAAGATGGTGCCCCTATCGACTGGATTTTAATTAGTGCAGGAATAATTAATTTTTTTGGTCAATATCGACGGAAAAGATTTATTTTGGTAACAGTGGTATTATTATTGTTATTTTCTTGCAGTTAAGTGAAAAATAAAATTTTGAATTGGCTTTAATTTTAGATTCATACCAATTGGGGTGTTTTGTTTTAACAGCAGAATAGAAATATTTAAGTTAAGCTTACTACATTTATATATAATTAATTAAAACATATAATAATACATATATTATTAAATCAAAATTTATATTAATTATACAATAACATAGTGTATTCTTTGCGTCTCCATTATAATATGACGAAACTAATTATTTCAAATAAAGAGAAAAGACAATAAGAGGAATAGTTGAACAAGCAACTCATTAATGTTGCCGCATTGAACGAGCCAATAACTTGAATGCATTCAGTCTATTTTTTTTAGCAAAATGACAACATTCATTACTTTCACCATGATAGAAGGATTTGGCACCGCATACATTACTGGTCATTTGTTCTTTCTTAATTAACACCTAGGAATTGTTTCTGGGTTTTAACATTTTTTTAATAAATATATTTTCTTTTGCCAATTACAAAGCAAAAAAGAAAAAGAAAAACCCAACAGTAGTTCACCTGATTCAAAGTTTCACAAACCCAATGCACTACATTTGAGTGCTTATTACGTATGATCAGTTTAGTATTGTAGGAGTATTTTGAACATATTTAAATAATGGTTGAATTATTTAAATATAGGCAGAACCGCAGAAGCACTACAATACTATTGCCGACGTTTATTAAAAATGCAGATAAAAATAATTATCACTTTTAAATTTAAATTTATGCAGTATCATTCCCGGGAGGTTATGTTGAGTCTGCATGTATAATGAATATATAACGGTGTTTTTTGAAAACAAAATAGGAATGGCGTTCAATTAGGTACTTCAAATATCTTTTTTTGATGGTTTGAACGCTTCGAGAAATACTTGCAAGTCCCGTGGTTCCTCTTTTCTGACATTTAATAAAGGCCTCTAAATAACATTTTTTTTTATAAATTTTTTGCCAACATTAAACAATGCTGTTAAATGTTAACTTTTTGCCATATGAACTTTTAGCGGCATTTTAGAAACACCGCATAAAGCGTTGGGTATTGATTTTTGAGTTTCTTTTTATTATATATTTTTCTTAATTTTTCCCTGCAATTTTACAGTGGGAATAACTCCTGTTTTTAGTAGTGTGTATTCATTCTACTTGAAACTGACTTGCAATATTTGTTTAATACTAACAAATCTCCATGTGGGGTTTTGTTAATTTCTATATATGTGCTTACTTTGATATATCTTTAATCAATGCTCTGAATATATTGGGAAAGAAGAAGAGAAGAAGAAGAAGAGAGATCTATCTGGGCTTACCTTCTGTCATCCAGCAAGGTAAATTGGCTTTTTTTGGTTATATCAAATAGCCTGATAGGGGATTCTACGGAAGACTAAAGGGGTGGAAAGAGGCTCTTTTGAATCAAGCAGGACGAGAAATTCTTTTGAAGGCTTTATTACTAGCCATGCCGAGTTATGTTATGCAATGCTTTCTTCTCTCGATAGGCCTATGCAAGGAGACTAGCACGGCAATAAATAGATTTTGGTGGGGAGGTAATAAGGATAGGGACAAAATACATTGGACCGGCTTTGTAAAAGCAAGGAGAAGGGGAGTTTGTGATTTACAGATATCCGTTCTTTCAATGTGGCTGTCTTATCAAAACAAGGGTGGAGACTTGTTACAGTCAATTTCCTTTCCCGTTCCCGTTCTCATTTAAAAAAGGACTACCCATACAGGCCTTTTGTCGACATGCTAGTCTCATCATAAACCCACTATCCTTATTCACGAAGGTGTTCAGAGGCAAGTATTTTAGTAACACCTCCTTTTAGCACGCACGCTACCCTATATGGAACTTCGTGGACATGGCATAGTATTCATGCAAGCCGAGATGTCTTAATGCGAGGAGGAAGATGGTGGGTTGGAAATGGATGGTAGGTGAAGATTTGGGAATACCCTTGGGTCCCTAGACCTAGCTCTTTTAGAGTGCTTAGTAGGGCTCCCCCTGGCTGGCTCGTTAACTAAGGTACATGAGTTGCTGACTGATAATTGTTGGAGATTAAACGAGAGGTTGGTAAAGAAGCTTTTCCTCCCAAAAGATGCAAATACTGTTATAGCTTTGCCAACTAGTCTCTACAACAGCGAAAACAAATGGATATGACATTTCACTCCGAATGGGCATTTTTGTAAAACATCATACCATGTGACAATAGGAATGATACAATTAAGACACCACCAACAATAGGGGGAGACCAGCAACAGAGACAATGAAAAGAATTGAATGGAAGGCTATTTGCAGCCACCGATAGTACTGAAGATCAAACATTTCATTTGGAAGTGCTTCCATAATGCAATTCCAGTGATGACCAACCTTTTACGTATAGGTATAATAACTGATCCGATTTGCTCACACTGAGGGAAATGAAATGAGACGGTAGAACACATGCTCTTTGATTATCATGAAGCAAAGCTGGTTGGGGCCATGTCTCCCTTCAAGTTTCGTGAAAATGCCCATGGGAGGAGTGTCCAACTATAGATAGGTGGAAGCATGGAGGGAGGCAGGATTTTAATTTAGGATGAGCAAATTATTCTCATAAATTTTTAGTATGACATATATTAAGTTTTTAAAAAAATTCTTAAAAGAACGAACTTATATAATTTTAAAATATTCTGAACAATTACTAATATAATAGTGAATTTTTTTAAAATTTAGGGGAGACGGGTGCCCCTATCTGCCCCCACTTGGACCCATCAATGGGTGGAAGGCGATCCATAATGCAGGTGGTGTTTGGCATTACTGAAACTAGTAACATATTGTATCTTGTAGCAGAGGTTGTAAGTATTTGGTAAAAATTATAATTTATAACTAAAATACAAGAAAAAAAAATGTATTTTGTGGCAGAAGTTGTGAGCGTTTAAAATAAATTGTAATTTATAACTATAATTAGTAGTAGAAAATTAAAAGTTAATGCAAAAAGTTTAGCCAAACACTCAAAGGAGGTAAAACTGGAGAAATTTTGGGACTTATATGGCTATATATGACATGTTGGCACGTCTGGGGCTAATCCTATACAACCATTTTGCTAACTCCCGTGTGCTAGAGGCCATGGCCTGTCGAGAAGCTCTCCAATCAGATATTGAATGGAATTTCTCATCTGTTACTATTGTTTTCCAAGCGCTACAACATTAATCTGGAACGCATTTTTTGGATTTGGAGGTCATCATATTGTTGATTTCTTATCTCTTAAGAAGGTACTAGTGTGAAAGTATCTTGTGACTTTAATTTGGCGTACAGAAAGGCTAATCAAGTTACTCATTGTGGAGCGAAATTTGCTTTGACAGTTGCTGAGAATACTTGCTGGAGGGATGTATGCCTGCCTGCCTGCCTGCCTGCCTGCCTGCCCAAATCGATTGTACACAATTTGTTTGCGTCTTTTGATCAATAGAATGCTTTTGTTTTTCGGAGAAAAATAAAAAAGAATTAGTGCTATGATTAAAAATTACTCTTATGCCTCACCATAGGCATGCAGCTAATTTGCTCATAATGAAACTTAGGTCCAATTGGTAATTAGCTTAAAAGTTATTTATTTATTTTTATTTTTTTTACATTTTTAGGCAAAAAAAAACTAAATTGTGTTCAAAGTATGTTATTTGGTAAGTGATAACTTAGCTTTTAAGTTAATTTTTTTAAAGTTGGTTGTTTGGATAAAAAGCTAGTTTTTTTTCTTTTTGTTTGAAGTGGATAATTTTACCTTTATATATATATATTTGATATTAATAATTATATGTAGTTAGTAATGATAGTAAATAAGTTATGAATAATATCTATTATTATATTTTAAAAGTAGTGATCATTTGAATAAAATATTCTAAGAATTTATGTTTTGATTTGACTTTTTGACTTTTAAGTTTTTTTGTCAAACAATTAATCTTGACTTTTTGACTTTTTGACAACAAAAAAATTCAAAAAGCTGAGATTGCCAATCATGGCCTCAATGGTTGCGTGATTCAATAAAATTTTTGTGAATGGTAGCCAGGAATTGGATTCCATCACCCACTACTTCTTAATGGCGTTTGAGTGATAAATAGAGACAGAATTAATTATGTAAAAATGACACTACCATTGTGCTACAATCCATCATTTTTCCAATTTCTTAGCCAAAGTAGCTGTTTGAAAATACCAATTAGGTCAACCACAAATTATTATAGATACATAGGCCTCGTTTGATATATATTTAGGTAACTCGGGATTAAATTGCATTAAAATTGTAATCCAATCTCTTATTTGTTTGCTCGACTAAAAATTTGGGCAATTCAACTCTCTTGTTCATTTAGCCTATCCATTCTTCCTAACTAAATGAGGATTAAATGAGTGAATAATTAATATTAGTGGGAGACTAAAATTTTTGGACTAATTCTTAACTCATACAATGATTAAAAAATAATTACATCTCATGATTTAATTATAATTAATATAGTCTACTAATATAATTTATTTTTACCATTTATTTTATCTTATCGTATAATTAATATAATTTAATTCTATTACTTATGTACTTTTTTTAAAAATAATTAAAAAATCAAATGAGACATAATACATACATAATTTCGTTCTTGTGGGTCAAGCCAAGCGTCACGTAATTGCCTGGAAATTCAGTGTTCCCCATGAGCGGTGAAGCCTTTTTAAAAAAATAATAATAATAAACAAAGCCCTGAATGGGCTAAATTTTATAAATTTTGCTCTTTTTTTTTTTTTTCTCTTTTCTGAAGTTTTTTCATCTTTTAACTAAATTTATGTGCCTTTTCAAATCGCTTAAATGAGATAAACAAGAAAATTTAAAAATGGATAGAAAGATGGAAAAAATTCACTAAAAACAAAAATAAACAATGTAAAAATTGGCTTACTAGCTTATTTTGACTTATTTTTGTCTTTTAAAATTTTTTTTTATATATTTTGATCAAGATTTTACTTTTTCGTCTTGTCTTGATTTGAGAAGTCTAAAAATATAATAATTTGATTAAATGATAAAAAAAATTACTAAAATTAATAATAAATCAAATAAAATAAACAAATAAATAATTATTTTAAACAGGGTAATTTTAAACGCAAGTCCCCATAATGCGAGGAAGGTAGCTAGCTAACACGATAAATTATTTATATAATATTATTGAACCATTCAAAAATTGAAGTTAATCGAATCCAAAAGTGGGATTTTTTTGTCAATATTATTATAAAACTCTTGTATATTATGATTTAGTATTTAAGTTAATTTTATGCTTTAAATCTTTTAATAAATATACAAAAACCCCATTTTAAATTTTTCGTTGATCCAAAATGCTCAGCCTTAGCTAGGGATAGTAATTTCCCTTGCCTCACATATCCATTGTCCTCACTCTATTATGTACGACAATATGATGTCTTTGCCTCTTATAAGAAATGGGGTTAACATCTCCAATTTTTTTCACCTTAACCCTAATTACATAAAATAAACGTTTATTAAATATGAATAAACATATAAAATTTATTTTTAAAAATATAACAAAGACTAGAGCATAGAGTATCACATTTATCTCTTTTTCTTACATTTATAATTTTAGTTTTAGTGATTTATCAATTATTATTATTTATTTGTTATACTGTTTATGACTTTTATTAGTATTATTCTTTTAAATTTTAGGAACTATTCTTTATATATTTTTGTCCTCGCTGAATTTTCGATATATTTTCCATTATTGGCCGACTAAATATAAGAAATGGAAATAAAAAATCTCATTTTACCTTCACCTTGCCTCTACTTCTGCTCGCCTCATTGCCATTTCTAATCCTCCTTCAAATTATGATAAAACTGAAGGAGAGAGGGGTATAGAGTTGGGGTTGCATGATTGGTTAAGGGAATTAAAATAGTTGTCGACAAATAATTATTCATTAGTTTCAGAGCACCAAATAATATTACCTTCGTAATACTCTTATTTAATAATGTAGTAAAAAATATTTCAGTTGGAACAACTTAAGCACACTCTTGTTAAGTAAGTAAGAAACAGAGATAACCTACTTAATGTACATTAAATATTTTTATTTGTTAAGAACATCATATCGCCTACGTATAATCTAGGAGCATTTCATAATTTACCTTTGCCCACATAGTTAAATGCACTTATGAAGGAAACAATTGGGCCCACAACCAACCAAAAGCTATTATTTTTTAGTTTGGGCAAAGTGGTGGGAATGGGATTGATTTTCTTTTCTCAGGTTTTGCCTCACCAACCACTTCTTCATAGGGGTTGCATTTGGCTGTACTCTATCATGTATGTCAAAAAGCTCAATAGAAGAAGAAACTTTTTCATCAAGTGCACAAGTTTTCCTTTTCTTCTCTCTCTCTCCCTCACTCCATATCATCAAAATTTTCAAAACCACTCTATAATGCACTGATAAAATTTTGTAGTCAAAGTTATGAAATATTTGAAATGTTAACTCAATAGTTGTAAGTTAATTATGAGTGATTTTTGGTCATGAGTTTGTGTAGTTAAATTTATGATTTTTTGTGATAACCGATTTATGAATTTGTATAATTTTTTAATTATGAATATTTTGAGTAAAAAATTTATTAAGTACATATCATACATCTCAGAAATTGAGTGTGTAGTGAAGCTTTTCCGCCGATCCAAATACCAAACTAACCTCTTGACTGTACTTTTTTCTTTTCTCTCTTTGTTCTGTCACATAATCTACAACTTCTTCCCACTTGACTGTTCATGGCATAATTATTCAAGGCCAGTGATGCAAGCACGGTAGAAACTTTGTATTTAATTTAAAAGATTAAGTTAATTATCACGTGAATTGATTTCAATGTCATATTAAATGTTCACATATTTCATACTTAAACAATACGACATTAATTATATATTAATTATATATATATACTCCAACAACTCTCCTAACGTGCAGTCGCTTTTAAGATCTGTCAAGATCTGTCACGTGTAACTTTTTTTTGTGTTTATTATTATGCATCATATTTTTTGATTATGTCATCGTGGAACGTGAACTTTTGTTACTTTTTTTTAAAAGTGAGTATAATAGGCTTCCCTCTTATACCATATAAAAATTTTGAATTTAACCTAAAAACTTATAAAAATTTTGAATTTAACCTAAAAACTTAAGTTATTAGGTAAATAAATCCTAATATTATCCTGAGTAATCATTCATTCCATAAGGAATGTGAAATTGTATGCTATAACTATTATTAATATCTAATATATATATATGGAAAATTACACTAATTTTATATGAGATTTCGCTCAAATACAGTAAATTCCACTCAGATTTACAAATTACACTGACACCCCTTGACGTTAATTACTTTTAACGGCGTTAACAAAAAAAAATTAAATGCCAAAAATACCCTCTCTTCCCCAATCTCTATCTCTATCTCTCTCTCTCTCTCTCTCTCTCTCTCTCCCCGCCCCGCACCCCCCCCGCTCCCCCCGGCCAGGCCCCCACCCACCCCCGGGGCCCGCCCCGTGCGCCCGCCCACCGCTCCCCCGCAGGCATGTGGCTCTCTCTCTCTCTCTCTCCATGTGGTTTTTGCTTGCTTTTCCACCGTGCCACCACCCCTCTAACGCCATCGCCACCATCCCAAACACCCCGGCGATGAGGGGTTGGTGGGACAGAGAGAGAGAGCAGAAAGAGGAGTGAGAGCAGAGAGAGGGAGATAGAGAAAGAGAGGGGGTAGATAGCAGTGAGAGAGGGAGGGAATGTTCTTCCTCTTTCTTTTTTTTTTTGAGCTATTACACTTACAATCAATTGTAAAATATAAATTATTTCTCGATTGAAGACGTTCACTACCATTTTGACGACCTAACGCTGCTAGTGAACGGTTTCGATCGCCGGTAAATTATTCTGAAAAATTCAAACCGAAATATTATCATTAAATAAACTTTATAAAAAGAAAAAATTAAAAAAGAAGAAACAGAAATCTGTGTTGAGGGGCAAAATGGAAATATAATGATCGACAACGTTCATTACCCTTTTGACGACCTAACACAGCTAGTAAACAAATTCGATCGCCGGTAAATTACTCTAACGAATTCAAACTACCATTTTATTGTTTTATAAACTTTATTAAAAAAAAACAACTGCTGGATTTTGAAGGGCAAAATAGGCAAAATTTTAAAGTTAGTAACGGTGACAAACGGATTTGGGGTTAGCTGTAAGACCATTTAAGCTGTAAGGGATGTCAGTGCAATTTGTCCATCTGAGTGGAGTGGGTTGTATTTGAGCGAAACCTCAAGAGAGGTCAGTGTAATTTACCCATATATATGTGTGTGTGTGTAGCGAACGTACATAGAGAGTGTTTGGCATTACTAAAACTAGTAGCTTATCGATTATAACTTTTAGCAAAAGTTACAAATGTTTGATAATGATTATAGTTTGTAATTGAAATAGAAGAACAAATAGTTATAACTTATAACAAAAGTTGTGAGTGTTTGGAAGAGATTGTAGCTTATAACTAAAATTAGTTGTAAAAAATTAAAAATTACTAGCAGTAACTTTTGGCAAACACCCCATATATCCAAAATTTCTCAAAAAGAAAATTTGATAATAAAAAATACTAATTAAACATTAGATGATGTACAAAGATGATGGAGAGGTGCCCCAAAGTGCGGATCTTCAACATGAATTTCACACTCTAAAAGCTTTTCACTTTGCACCGAAAAAAAAAAGGCACCATTTTGATTTTTGATTTTTGAGTGTTCCATCCCCATCTTTTTCTCCTTTTGACCGTTTAGTGATGCTTTAATAAATTAATAAAATGTGGGTAACCTTACAACGAAACTTTTGGTGATTGGCATTCATCATCTTGTTTTCGTGTTTACGCCTAAGTTTAAGCTTTGTTCATCACACAATCCATTATTAATTGGTTGCTGCTTTGCAAGAGCTACGAGAGTAATTGATCTCCGATCAATTTTATTTTTTATATAAAAAATAATTTTTTTATACATAATTTACAATATGAATCCAAACTCTTACCATGACAAAAACTCCCATTTTTTCAAATAACTTTGAGAGAATTCAAAGCCAAATCCAACTTTTAGAAGGATCCAACTTAATCCTCTCTATTTTCTAAAACAAAGGAGATCTCTCCCTTTTCATTGTTTACTTTCAAAGTTGAGCTTATCTTTGATTATTTGAATAGTTTATATTGTTAACTTACTAAGAACATTATTTGTACAAAAAATTGAATTGATCAGAAATTGATAACTAAATAGTTGGATCACATAAATTTTTTTTAAAAAATTGTAAAGTTTATTTTTAAAAAAATTAATCAAGGATTAGTCATTTTTAAAAGGTTGTAAGAGTTTTAATCATGTCATATTTTGTATTTTGTGTTTTGTGTTTTGTGTTTTGTGTTTAGTCATTTTAAAAAATTAAAATCAATATTTGGTCTGAATTACCCTATAGAATCCAATGCTTTATATATGGGATATTTCAAACTAAATTGCTTTTAAACAGTCCAAATTTTAAGGAATTGGCTTTGATTAGGCAATAATATCAACAACCATTTTGAGAGTGAATTTTATGAAACGATATACATTTTTATGAAAATGCCATTTTTTGGACTTTAAAGATATTTTTCTTTGGGATTAAACATATTTCTTAATTAACTGAAGTAAAGTATTCTATGACATTCGCGGAATAGATCTGCTTCTTGTATTGTTGATCCTGTAATACATATATAAATGGTAAAGGTATCAATATTTCTATTGTAAATGTCCGTTAAGATTTTACAATATGCATGTAAATAATAAATGTATCACTAACTCTACTACAATTTGTCTATTAAGATTCTACAATACACATATAAATAATAAATGTATCAGTATCTCTATTACAATATCTTTATTAAAATCCTGAAATACATATATAAATGATAAATGTATCAGTATTTCAACTGCAGCATGTGTGTTAATTATTATATGTGCCGAGCGAAATTTTCGGTATTAGAGTGAAAAATATTTGAAATTAGCTGTTTTGTTATTTTTGAATATAGGTTTTTGGTTTAATAGCAGCCGAGTTCTTAGAGATACTAAAGAGAGGTAATATCGGATAAGATTAAAATTTTTTGACTAAATATAATAAAACTTCTTAAATATAAATAAAACTAATATAGGTAGGCAAAATAGGACCTTACCTAAATTTCTTCTTTTTAAAATTGTACTTACCTCTATTTTATTCTTTGGAGTAAATGTCTTCTTACCGAGGATGCACATGAATCGGATTAATTAATTCGATTTCAAGTAAATTCAAGAATCGAACAGATAGTAATAGTTTTAAAAAATTTGGAACAACAATCAGACCGTTGTAATTATGGAACCGAACCAGAACCAATTCGTAAAATCGATTCGGTTATGGTTCAGTTTTTCTAGTTTCCATTCTTAGAACTCAAAACTAATTTACTAAATACATAATCTAAATAAAATTTTCTTAAACTGTTACTCAAAAATTTGAAATTAAAAACTAAATATAAAGGATCGTCTAATGCAGCGGTAGTCGATCACAAATATAAGCAATGCATTTTTCGAAATAATTTTCTCTAGCGACTCATTAATTGTTAAATTCATTTTTTTGTATTACAATGCAGTAATTGTAATTTTGCATTAATATTTTTAGATTATTTTAAACTAAGCTATTTTTATTTTCTTTAATATATTTGTTTAGATTAAAAGTATTAAAGTAACTTTAGAAAAGAAATAAGAAATATATATATATATATATATATATTCTCTTACAAAGAATGGTCCGATTATGTTAAGGTTTTCCTTTAATAAAAATCGAGAACTGGACCGTATATAACAGTTTTAAAAATTGAGAATCAAAACTAGACTATTTTCATATAGAATCGGATCAAACGGTGCGATTTGAACTGGTCCACAGTGATTTGCCAGTTCTTTTGACTTTTTTGTGCACCCTTACTTCTGATCATATAATTATTGATATTCAATTGCCTTGGTTTTCTAGTTGTATAATATTCTCCATATAATTTATAATATTAATGTTTCACATCATTAAAATAATCTATTAAAACATCATAATTTAAAATAAAAATTTTATTTATTTGTAATAAAATGGAGAGGACCTGAATCCCGTTTAAAAGCCATTGGTTACATTGTTTTCCCTACAAATTCTCTCTCTTTTTGTGACAGAACTCAGAAAGAGTCTTATGTTTGGACAGCCACCCACTAAAGTTTAATCTATGTACGTATTATGGTGCAAAACAATGAATAATATGAATTGGACAATTGTGTTTTACGTACTCAAACGCTAGCTAGAAATCATTTTGTGGAGATCCAATCAAACGCGCAAGTACAAATTGTTGGAAGATAAACTCAACGCCAAAATAAATACATGTTCGGTGATCCAGAAAATATATCTTTATTTAAATTTCAACAATTTACAATAATCTAAAATTACAGAAAATGAAATAATAGGAATAACATAAATGGAATTTGCAAACCGAGTCCTGCAATCGCAGTTTCTTTAAGAATGATTCGCCGCCTACCGAGGGTGTTATAGGTATTCCACCGGTGTCACTCTCCCAGGATAAAACGGCTCCACGATCTTTGGAACACCACCGAGGATCGGCTACGAACGTTCTCCGTCTGTCTTTCTCTCTCTTGCAGCTTGTTCTGTAATCTGAGAACTGTATCTCTTTTATCTCACCTTCTGTCTCTCGGTATATCTGCATATCTCAATCTCGTTCTGTTCTCTTCTTTCTCAGAGGGAGACGACCCTTATATAGCCCCTTATAAGAAGGAGAGGGGTTACAGAGAATTCAATTGCCACCGAAAATTCCATTGCCACTTATGGCTATTGAATTCTAGGCTGACCCTCAGAGCTCCTGGCTCTGTCTCTTCCTCTTCCTCTTCCTCTTCTGAGACTCTGTCTCTTTCTCTTCTCTGAGTGAAGAATGTAACTAGCCGTTTCATTATGGATGATTTTTTCATAGAAATCAATAGCTACTCATGGCTGTTAGTTTCCAGGCTTCAATTGCAATTGAATGGCCAATTCAATTGTAATTGATCCACCTATTGAAATCTGAATTTCAATAGCCAATGAAATTCACATATTCGAATACAAATTAGTGAGGAGATAAGATCTGCATATGATTATTGGTCCCACAAACACATCAAAACCCTAGTCAAGAATATCCATCATAGAGTGACTTGATGGCATCAGACATTATGATCTCCACTCCAGTGGTTATAGTTGGAGTTCTAAACAATGATCGTTGTCTTGTTTCAACAGAAAAACGTTTCTCTCTTAAACTTGAGATGCCCATCTTAATTTTGTTGGAAGTTTAATTTACACCAGAAATAAAAATATATGAATATGAGATTTAAAAAAAAAACACTCATAAGTCTAATACCAATGATTAAATGGATAATTGCGTTTCGAAGCAAACATAGATCTTCATCCTCAAGCATCATCTTCTGAGGTGAAGTGTTATATTGCCCGAGTACAAAAGTTATATGTAGTGTATATATAAATGTGAGGACACCTTCATTTGAAGAATGATTTTTTAGAGTTGAGTTTACTTAAGACCGTGTAACAAGGTATTAAAGTTGAAATATAAGACATAAGTAAGATGCATGTCTTGACCTGCACGTGATAGGTACTGTCAAAAAAACATGCTATCACATCACTTGAATAGAAAAATAACGTGCAATATATAAGAGTGAGGACACCCTTCACCTCAAAAATTAGATTTTTAGGTTGAGTTTTTCCAACAACGTATAACACATCTCCCTTCATCTTTTCTTATTTAATTTAGTTTTTTCCACGTTTTTTAGAAGTTTCAAGTAAATAGGTAGATTCAAGCAGTTTTGATCTCCATATATATAATTAGTAGAATCATATATATATATATATATATATAGTTACTAGTAAATTTCAAACTCCACACCCCACCTAAATATATAAATAAAATATTATTAGATAAATCTTACAAAATTGAAAGACATGCAGTACCCAACAGTCTTGTAGGTGAGCTCATTCTCTTTTTAAGTTTTCGTTTGGCTCTTTATGTACAATAATAGGGCCCTTACCTCATCGATCAGTTAAGTCACACAAAAAACCTATATACCTAGAGAATAATCCCATAATTTTATCCGTAAATTCAAATTATGAGTAAAGTTTTAAGACTGTTTTATGAGATTGTAGCATAAGTTATATAAATTATGAAAAAGTAGAGCACTCTCATATTGCTCATCAGTACATACCATTTTAGAGAAAAACCAATACAATACTATCTCATTTCATACCAGACAATATTGACTGGTATCGAAAAATATCGAGTACGTACCAATTAATAAATAATTAAAAAATTATACTTATTTTTTCTCTTCTTTTTTTTTTTTTTCTATTTTGACTCAAGCATCAAACATAGTCTAAAGAAAGAATTCTAAAATTAGTCAAATTTAATTCATTATAAAAAAAATATTAAATACTAATTTTATATCATTTTAAGTTAGTTATCTTATCATAAATAATAAACTAAAAAATAATTTAGAATAATTTTTAAATATTAGGTTAGATAAATATTTATGTTATTATTAAGTTACTTAATATTGAACAATATTTTTTTTAAAATATATAGAATATTTTGTAGCGATAAATCCGAAATATTATCCAATATTTTACTAGTTCCAATATGTATCATACCAATAAAAAAAACATATATCCTATCTTATACATATTCAGAACATTAGTAAAAAGTGAGAAACTACGAGTGAGAAATGAGATTTATACATTTGGTGATAGCAACTTTTAGTTGCTGATGGCCTATAAATTTTAATTAAAATAAAAAACTTAAATGCACAAGTATAAATCACATAATCAATCAAAAATTACTAAAATGCTGGAATCTCTCATCGAACAGTATAATTCCATGCAGCCATTGCAGTCGCAGCTAAGAACTTATTCCTCTCCAATTTGCAAATTATAAAGTAAATTTCCCTTTATTAATTGGATTTTAAAGAAAGATGCTAGGATTTTAAAATGCCTATTCTTGAAAAAAATATTATAAGCTCCAGTAATAAACACTCTAATCTTAAATAATGGGCATTTCTTCTCTTCACAAAATTATGTTTTATACTAAGAATCAATGTTGCTATATTTGTTACCATACTAATATACTAATTGGTTTTTAGCAAAGATCAGTGTCCCCATACTCTGTACCCTTCCTTTGTTTTTTTTTTTTTTTTGCCAATTTGTATCGAATGATGTGATGAGTTAATTATTTTTTAATTTCAAAGTATTACATTGTATAGAAACGCAAGATAGGGTGGAACAACTAATTCCGTGCCTATTAAGTTTGTATTTTTATTATTTATTTGTGAACCTATGAATTGTTTTGTATACTGTGATATTACGTAAATCGATAGCTAATTACAGAAATTGAATTTTGATCATTTATTTGTAATAAAATTTATAATATTTATCAATTTTATTATAAATTGATGGCCAATATTAATTTTCTGTAATTTCTATGATTAATTGTCTATTCAGAAAGCATTTTCCATTATAATATGGTAGTCCATGTACTGAGTTCAATTACTTCATTGGAATAAATAAATAAATAAAATCTGAAAATTTACAGATCACATTCAAATGAGCTTCACAGCTGAGACTAATGGGCCCAAACCATATAGCTGTGGTACACGGTACACACTAGGCCAAGCTCACGGCGCAGCTGGAGCGAGGCTGAGATGCAAGTCCAAGCCGAACGCGTCATCGAAGCTGGGCCCACCATCCCCTCTCGAGAACCTACTCAACGAAGGCCCATCAACTTTCCCATGGGGCCGGCCCTGTTGAGACCCAGTCGCCAATCTTGACTCCCCTACACCGCCGGCATACGGTAGCGTCCCTGCACCAACCCCACCGGAAGATGGGAAAACGCACCCATGCGACACGTTGAACGGCGGGGTGGGGCGAGGGACGTAAACCCACGACGGAGACTGCGCCAGAGGCGCCATCTCCGCTGCGGGAACCACGACCGGACCAGCCGTGACGAGGAGGTGCGGCGGCGGAGCGAAGGCGGAGACGATCGGGTTTCTCATGTAAGAAACGGCGGCGCTCCGGCTGGCTTGGAGTTGGGCTCGCTTCAGTTGCTGTCTCTCCTTCTTGTGGGCGTTTTGGTGGCCGCCCAACGCTTGGGAGTTGACGAATTCGCGGCAGCAGTACTGGCACTCGTACTTCCGGCCGTCGGGCGGCGGAAAGCCGCCGGAATCGGGCGACATGGATGGGGTCTTGTTTGAGTCTACTTCTTCGTCCTCTGAGAAGTTGAATCCGAAGAGCTTTAAGCGTCCATTGCTAGGGTTTGTGATGTAATTGTTTGGTTTAGTTTGAAGCTCAAGTTCTTCCATGGACAGAAAATTAAAGAAGGAAAGAAAGAAAGTGAGAGGTGGGTTTGGTCTGAGGGAGACAGATGAGAAGATCAGCGATGAAAGTGAGACAGCAAGAGGTAGATGCGAAGGAGTATGTTTTAAAGAGAGTAGTTGCATGTGTAGGGGTATTTATACAGTTTTTAAATGGTTTTTCAAGCTAGAGAAAATACTAAAAATATTGGGTATCAATTTTTATGTTACTTTAATTTAGTTTAGTAGGGATAAATTCTACTATAAAATATAATAATTTATTTTTATTGGTTGATTAGAAAATAAGATGTGAATATAATTATTTATTTATTAAGTCTTTGTTTGGCTAATGGCTTAAAGTCGTTTTAAAGTTAGCTTTTTAGCTTTTGACTTAAAGCTTAAAATGCTAAAAAAATTTATTTTTCAACCCTCAATTTTTAACCTATTTGTTTTTAGGTTTTTTTACTTTTTTCATAATAATTTTTAATTTTACACTTTTAAAAATTATACAAATTTTAACTAAACAATTATACCCCAGCTCATTTAGGCTCGGGTATGATTGTTTGGCTTTTTTAGTGACTTAAAAATTATTATTTTTTTAACCAAACGAACTTTTTAATTTAAAGTGGCTTAAAATCAAGCCAAGTTCCAAACGAAGGGTAAAAGTAACGAATGCCATGTCTATATCTTATTTCAAAAGTATACTTAAGTGGTATTTAACATTGCTAAAACTAACATCATATAAATTATAGTTTGTAATAGAAATTGTAAGTATTTAAAAAATATACTAATTTTTACCTTAAAGTAATTATTTTTTTAAAATATTAATTATAGTTTATAGTAAAAATTATGATTGCTTAAAAGAATTATAATTTATTATTAAATTTAATAATATAAAGTTGAAAACTGCCTAACTCATCCAAACACACACTAATCATTTGCCGAGACATAAATGGTTGCGGACAACTGAAGGAGAAAAAAATGGGGATATAAATGGTAGGGTGGTAATTTTAGCCCGAGACTTGTGGGTAGGGCCAGCCTTCGGGGGCTCAAAGCCTTGAGCCAAAATTACATTTATATTATTGCGGACATTTCAAGGTAAGTTTTTTATTATATTAATATTATTTATATATAAAATATAATATATATTTATATTATTGTTTTTCTTGTTTGTTGTTTTGTGGATCTTTCTGTTTAATATTGTTTTTTTGTTTGCTGTTTGTTTTGTAGAATTTTATAATTATGCCTTTTAAAAACTATGTCTAGATTGAAAAAAAAAAACAAAAACAAAAAATAAAAGAATTAATTTAATCACAAGTAGGATCTCTTGATAAATTTTTTAGTGGTATAAAACTAACAGAAAATTCAAATTCGGTTGAAAATTCAGTGAATAAAGAACTTAAACATTTGGAAAATGAAGAAAATATTCATTGAAACTTTTATAATGTTTTTTCTTAAAATTATTGTATATAAAATATTTTAAAGGCCTCATTTTAATTATTTGCTTTGGATTACAAATCACTCAGAGTTGGCCCTATTTATGGGCGGCTCGAGGTCCGGTATTATGCAAACCGAGTTTAGTCCAAGACAAGTCCAATCTCGGATATAAGATTTTCGAGCCTGAGCCTACTCCTCTAAGCCCATGAGTTAGCCTGTCTTTTGAATTTTCAACGGGTAATTAGCAACTGATAAACCATAAAGTATAAACTTAAAAGTAATAATAATAAACTTATAAAGTATAAACTATAAATTTAAAATCTAAAAAACAAATAAAGTTTAAACTTATAAATATAACTAATAAAAATAATAATAAAGTATAAACTATAAATTATAAAAACTAATAAACTAATAAACTTAAAATAATAATAAACTAACTTATAAACTTCTAATAAAATAATAAGCTAATAACTTATAAACTTAATAATAATATTAATATGTTATAAACTTATAAATTTTAAAACTTATAAAAATATAAAATTAATAAACTTATATTGTTATAAATAATAAACTAACTTATTAATTTAATATAAAGTTTGTTTGACTAATAAATTAATAATAAATTAATATAAAAACAACTAATAATTAAAAAAAATTTAAACTTATATTATACAAGTTATAACAATAATTTTTTTAAAAAATTAAAAATTAAAAATTCGGAAAAATTCGACCGGTTCACCCAAAGCCCGGCCCAAGACCCTATACCCTTAAGAAAAAAATCTAACCCAGTCCAATTTTTTGCAAAAACTCACAAATTTTGAACTGAAGTAAACCCGCTCGGACCAGGATCCGACCGAGCCCGATTTACACCGCAGTAATTGGTGGGAACACGGCCATAGAACACTTGGGGACCCAATGGATTGCACTTGTCTTCGGGAATGGAATAATCTGTCCCGAAAAGGTTGTGTTGTGTATTTCGTTTAATTCTTTTTATAAATTTTTATTTTTAGTAAATATTTTTTAGTATTAATTTAACCGAGTGTATTTTTAAATTTTTTCTGAGAAATTAAATTATAAAATTCTTGATAAAAAATAAGATAAAAAACTAACTTAACATATTTTATTAGCTTTATGTGACTTCTTCTTTATTGAATTTTTTTCTTAGTTTTTGCTTGAATAGATATCTTTTTAGATCACTTTTGTCATGTGGAACTGAAAAAACAAAATATTTAAACTAAAATAGAAAGACCAAAAAAAGATGAGAAAGACTTAGACCAAAAATAGGCTAAATTATTATTTCATTCAAGATTTTGACAAAATGTTTATATTTTTCTGTCTTAATGTACTCTAAAATATACTGGTAATTATTTGTGTCTAAACGCAATTTGAACATAATTTAATTAGAAAAATAAATTTAAATAAAAAATAAATATTTTAATATTAAAAGTAATAATTTAGCCGAGAAATTTTAATAATCTCAACGTAAACTTCTAATTTCACTAAAAAACTATACAAAATTAATAATATTTTCCGATATACATTTATGCATATTTATTAAAAATATGTTTTGGATGAAAAATTAAAAAAATTAAATTTAAAGTGAAATGAGAAAAAAAAATTAAAATTTAAATGAAGAGAGAGAGGAGAGCAAAATGGAGAACAAATGTCATTTAGGGCAAATCATAGTGCTATTTTGTTCATTATTTAGTAAAAATTATGAGACAATCGTAGTGCTAGAAGAGCAGAAGTATTATTTACCTACTTTTTAGATGAGTAAACAAATTTGTTTTTGTAGTATTTGTTGACAATATGAATTCAATTAACTGACAGAGGTAGAATTCAATTGGCAGAATTCATTAGCAATTGAATTCTTTGTAACTCCAAATTGAATTCTGAAATCAATAGGTTAAAATTAATTTCTGAATTCAATTGGTCAATTAATTTCTTGATTTAATGAGAAAATGGCTATATATATAAATTTTATCTATTATTCTGAGAAGAAAAAGAACATAGGAGAAGATAAAAACTGAAAAGGTGATACTGAAATAGCATAAAAGAGAGACAAATTCTAATATTTCAAAGCTGTGAGAGCGAGAGAGAGAGAGAAAGACAAACGAAGTACGTTCGAGTAGTCGATCTTTGGAGATATTTCAACGTTTGGGTCAACCGTTTTATCCCGAGAGAGTGACGTCGGTGGAGAAACCTACAACACCATTGGTAGGCGGTGAATCATTCTTAAAGAAACTGTGTTTGCAGGATTCGGTTTGCATATTTTGTTCATGTTATTTTCTGCAATTTCGTTTTCTGTAAATTATGTTTATTGTAATCGTTGAACGTTAATAAAGATGTATTTTCTGGACCACCGAGCATATTTTGTATTGTATTTCTCCAACAGTATCATCTTTCACAATTGATCTCTAAGCGTGTAAATTGACTAATATACCCTTGTGATAAAAACTACAAATTAACTTGGTTCCAATTAATTAGTTCGTAATTACTTTTGTGGAGGGTGATGAAAGTCACGGGGTGAAAAATGAAGAATGTGATGCATGTGAGTGTTGTAGGTGGTTGAACTCTCAAATGATTGAGTGCGGCAGGGCACATTTATTAATTAAACACTATATGTTTTATTGCTCTTTCATTGTTAATCACTATAGACAATAAATTAAAATAGAATAAATAATACCTATATATGATTACTGCAATATCCATTTGATGCTACTTTGGTTTCAAATTTGAGTTAAATCAGTCTGATTTTAAATGTATTTCACCTAGGGATGTAAAAAAAAAGTTAAATTGACAATTCAACAAAAAAAATTTAATTTTCGATTGTGATCAATTTCAATGTGCAATTAAGTTGAAATTAAAAAATTATCAAATTAATGACAAATTTTCTAAAAAATCCATCGGTAGGGAATCATTTACGTCGCTAATCTTGCCAAAATCATTGGTATTCCTAAAAAAATAAATAAATATTGGTATTCATGTCATCTAAATACATGCGGGCAGTCTCACATTTTTCAACTCAAATGTTTTAAAAATTAATTATCATCTCTTCTTTTCAGGAAAAAATTAGACTCCATTTAGTAATATTTATAATAAATAAAATAAAATATATATTTACTTATTTTTGAAAAATAAAAATATATTTTTTAGTAATTCTAATAAATAGAGGTGACGAACATGAAATGAAAATAATAAATATTAGTGGTATGCAATGGATAAAAATGTCAGCTAAAAATAGTGATAATAATAGTGACTAATAATAGTATATAAATATAAGTATAAATTGATGAGAAGAAGTCACGGGTGAAAAAAAATAGCCAACAAAAGAAATGTTTAGTGAAAGTAACGGTCGATAAAAAAATATAGTGATCGAAAGTGGTAAATAAAAATTATTGTCGAAGAAGATGACAAAAAGTGTTTATCAGTAATAATAAAAAAAAATAAAAAAAATTTGAGGTAATTGTTTATAAAATAATTAAATATATTTTTTTTTGTTTGCAATAATTTAGGAATTTTTAAAAATTATTTATATTTTTTAAATAATTATTATTAAATATATTTTCGTTTATAATTTATAAATATATATATAAATAAAAATAAAATATGGCTTGGCTTTTGACCGAGGAGCCGACACCACCCACAATCTCTCTCTTCCTCTCTCTCTCACTGTAAAAAGTCAAAGCATCCATGCGTTCATCGCTTCAAATATGGTATCTCAAATGATCACGTGACAACAGCATCTAACCCAGATACGCTTTTAGATCAACAAAATCATATCTTTGTGGGCCGCGTGTCAACATCGTAGCCGCGGTGCAATTCTAGCATCGACGCCTGTTTCAAACTGACAGATTATTAAATAGTACACTCGAATTATATGCAAACGATGTTCCCTAATATTTTTAATAAATAAATAATTATAATTTATATAATATATATTATTTTTTATTTTTTAATTATTTAATAAAAATAAATTATTATATTTTAATTGTAAAATTTATTATTATCATATTAAATAAAAATATTACATAAATTTAGTAAGAAAAATTTCGAGAGAACTGAATAATTAATCTTTCAAACTACAACTCTATACACGGCTTAATTACATATCAAGGTATTAATTAATTGCCTTGACTTAGTGAAATTTAAATAGTTTATTTTAAATTTTAATAATTTTTTGATTAAATTTTCATGTTACATAGCATTTTATATACTTTAGTTTCAGTTGCAAAAACATGACAATTTCATAAGTAGTTGAACTTGGTAAATTCTTTCTGGTCAACTGTGATATCTCATTTTACATTAATAAAAATAGAGATTAAATTTGGTATATAAAAAAATTTATAAACTACTACTAATAACTTAAATTTAAATATTTTAAATCGCGTTGTTAAATTTTTTATTAAAATTACAAGGTCAGTGATCCATTTAAGTCGTTACACCAATAAAAGTTTTTACGTGCCAATAAGATTCAACTCCTCTCCTTTCTCCAAGTTTTATCTTTAATCTCTTTTGTAATAAGCGACGGAATTAAAATCTTTAATATGGGAATGAACGGCAACTCTGACGTACGAAAACTTAGACTAATTACATTTATTATATTTATTTTTAACACATAAATCCAAAAACAAAGTTCACATTCTACTTAAATAGCAATAGACAAGGTAAAAATTTATTCCAAAAATATTGCAATAAAGAATATGCATAAAAAGATAATTTTCTAACAGAATAACCAGTCCAATGAGTGAATCATCAAAACGATGCTTATCAAGAAATTTATCCATGATGAAATTTGCACTGAACTTCTCTACTACTTCCTATTAACGTACGTGAAGTTAAAACTAAAATACACTCACTAATATAACTTATCTCTTGAATGTTATATAATATTTTTTAAAAAAAATTACCATAGTGAAAGGGCACTTTTCTACATAAATATAACTTATTAGTTTTTATATAATAATTAATATTTCAACTATAGTTG
>JAOTRH010477620.1:5427-25906 GCA_034768845.1 Heliamphora exappendiculata
TATCTAGAGCCCGTTTCGGCATTTTTCTGTTCAGCTAATTTTTTATCGAAAATCGTTTTGCAAAAACAATGATATTGGAAGTTTGGCCTCTAACATTTACCGACTAAGACTTTTGATAGTCATGTAGAGGACATGAGAGTCAGATGTATGGCAGTATAGTTTTATGTATAACTGAGAGATTGTTAGGGTTGGTAGACTGAAAACCATGTTTTTAATATTTAATTTTATTTTTTAATAAAATTAATTTTTTTATTTTATGAGAATCTTAATGAGCAACGTATGTATATCATTTCTTTAATGTTATGCATGGATGTCTTTTATTCTGTACAGTATTTAATTTGGTGTGTAGAGTACGGCTTGCACACAGAAGATCAGATTTTAGGTTCTTGTAGAATATAAGTTTTATGTTCATAGTTTAGATGAAAATGAACATACCATCGGTACGACTGTAACACAGAGTTTTAGTCGGCCTGTCTTGGTTACGGAGAACAGATAATAGTGTCCTCTATTGTTTCGACTCTTTGTACTAGTACACTTTGTGTGTATTGAACGGGACACATTAAGATAATTAATTTTATACTGACCATATAAATTAATTTACACCTCAAATTATTATGAATAGTACTTATGCTCTTAATCCGGAAATAATTATTAATTTGTGTATATTTTATATTCGTCATTTTGATTCATTAGAGGGTGCGATCTTATACCGGTCTATATTCCCAGTGAGTTAGATGATTGTATTATTTATATGGTGGATATTAATTATTGACGGAATTCACGTCTCGAAAGATCGAGATTGACGATACCCCCTTAAGGAAGCTTATAAGTTTTGACTGAGCCAAACCCTACAGGTGGATTTGATTATCCGACAGTTAAATAAATTAAGCGGAAGGATTTAAGAAATTTCAAGATGCCGATTAAATTAAATTGTCAGTAATTAAATTTAATTAGCGGGTATCAGAAATCTTAATGTTGGGAGAAATGTAAAGCATTTAATAACAGGAGCTTAATGCAAGATGGTCTTAAGATTATGGGTCAGAGTGCAATTATAGTTCTTTAGTGGTGTGACCTGTAATTTAGTATTTTATAAAAATTACAGAAACTGCTGCAAGATTTTCATAATTGTAGATACCGCTATGAGATTTTCTTAATTGAGAAAATCGCTGGATATGTATTTGTGTTCCACTAGAAGTCTGATTCATAATTACTTCACAGGTCCCTGTTGTAGCCCTATAAATATGCAGGTAGGCTGAACCATATTAATAACTTATCTTCAAGACTAAAACTATCCAAGTTCTGCCGTTACGAGGTCTCGATAGATTGCAGCTCACACTACATTCAAGAATCGCATAACGGAATATAGTAAAAGGTCTGATGGGAGTTTCAACTCGAAATCAAATCGTAATTGAAGAATCGATCAATAAATAGGTATTCTTCGAAATTAGCTGTGGTTGCACAGGTTTTAATTTTGATCGTTCATCGTTAAAAGTTTTATCTGGAGCCCGCTTCGGCTTTTTCCCTTCCAGTTAATTTTTTACTGAAAATAGTTTGCAAAAATAATGATCTTGAATGTATTGCCTCCAACAACTTGTTACCTCCTCGTTTCTTCCAATGGACGAGTCAGCTGCTCGCTAGTTGACATTACGAGTCAAATGTGGTTGAGAAAAGACTTTGTTCCGATGATACTTTCTAAAAATTTGATTGGCCTGGACGCTGTTCATTGAGGTGTGACTACTACTTTTGGTGGCATCCCTTTACTTCATCAGGTAAACTCAAGGTCTTCCTTTTCAGCAATTCTTTATTAGCATGTCTTTGGTGTTTCCAACCTATCAAAGTACCCATTCGCTACCCCTCGGCATCTCATCTCTCTTTCATCAAAAGAAGCAGATTAATCACCTCCCACTTGCCTCTTTTGCGAGTCTTTGGTGATCAATTCATCCACTCCGTAGTCCTCAAACACAGTTTCCTTCCACACAAATTTAACCACCTACAGAGCTTCCTTCAACAGGGTATATACCATACATAGCATCACCAGTCAACACTCGAAAGAACTGTATCACTTCCTTCATAAAAGGAACATAATTGCAGATTAATTACCTCCCACTTGCTTCTTCCACGAGTCTTCAACGACAAGCTCATCTCTCTCCTGGGCCTTTATTGGGGGCCATTTGCTGCACCCTCAAGTGGGCCAGTTCCACCCAAACTCAACCATTACGGGTGCATTTATACTGGTTTGTAGACCATGAGTACCCAAAATCCCTACACTCTTATATACTTTGATGTCATTCGAGGCCACTCGCTTGGTTTCCCGACTGAACCCCTTCTACCCCTTCATCTAGCTCAGGTTGGGGCTCCAAGTGCTTGTCATCATGTCCTCTATCCTCCTCATAATCTTTGTCGGTCATTTTTACAGAACTGACCATGCACTCATATTCACTCCCCCCCTCTTAGTTTTTACACTATTCTCTCCTTTTTCTTTATTCCTTGCTTTATTTTCTCACACATATTTCATTTTACTAATTTCTCTCGATTTTTACCTCTAAAACTCTTTTTTAGATCTAGTTGATAGAGAAGGTGAACCTTATATAGAAATCAGCCACAGATAGGTACAATGCTATGGCCCTCGTTTATTGTCCTTACTTTCTGGTATGCATTACTGAGACAACTTAGAAGTAGTACAATTCTTCTCTGACAGGAGGAGACATCACTTGCCAGTGCTCTTAGTGGCGGATCCCTACTATGACTTTGACCATTATGAACAATCCCGGCTTCTTGTTGATCGGCTTGTGACTGCCCACCTTCTGCTTTCCACACTATATCATGAGGTAGTTTGGTCGGAGTCATATCATACTTTGTGGTGTTCAGGGTCGTATGTACTCATCTTCTCTTCAGGCCCCATTTCTGGTGAAGTATCAGGAGGCTTGGCCATCTTGTTCACTAATGGAGACGCAGGAGCTACAGTGCCCGGAGCTTTCCGAGGAGTATAAGGTGTGGTTGACCCAGGATAGATAGAAAAGAGATGAAGAGGAAGGCAAACAGGAGTCCAAGAGGAGGAAGATTTGATGGACCTTCTTTGCTTTTCAAGATTTCATGGTTTTCTTTTGTTTTTAGAGTTTGGGACTTGCGCGCCCGCCCTATTTTCAAAACTTTGTAATCAATGAAGTAGTAATGAAAACCCTACGTTTATCTTGAAAAAGGTTCTCAATTATCTTAAGTTTTTAAATTTTGCAATGTGAATGACTTTATTACCAAAATTTAAAGACAAATTTGCATTGATCATTACCTGGATTCAAATGCGGCTAACATAATGAAACTGGAAAAACTTCTTGAAAGAAGCTGCCAACGTGGAATCAGGCCATGACATAGTTCGGGCTTGGTTTACTCTCGGGTATTAATACACTCCTTTGTGGTGCTCTAACTTTTGCCAAGGTTACCCTTTTGGGATTTCGGTCTCGCGGGCTGCTCTAACTTTTACTTGCGCCGCCTTTTTAATTTTTAACCTAATGAGCTTTTATTTTTATTTTATTTTTCACCCTAGGGTAGTACTTTTTGAGTTGGTCCAAGTTGATCAGAGTGCAGAATGCGTTACCATCCAAATCCATGACGATTACAGCACCACTGGTCATGATGGTTTTGATTAGAAACATCCCATACTAGTTTGGCTTGAACTTGCCCCTTGAGTCAAATACGGGAGCCCTAATTTCCTTAAGAGCCAAGTCACCTTCTCTTAGATCCCGAGTTTTGACCTTTTTGTTGAGTGTGCAGGCTGTCCTCCTTTGATATCCTTATATATGAAATAGAGCTTGCAGCCATCTTTCATCAAACAAAAGCAGCTCTTCTATCTGATTCCTTTGCCATTCTGCTTCTGGACCATTGGCCTCTGCCACTACTCTTAGCAAAGGAATTTCCACTTCAATGGGAAGCACAGCTTCCATCCCGTACACTAAGGAGTAAGGTGTGGTTCCTATTAAAGCTCTAATCGACGTCCTATACCCCTGAAGTGTAAACGATATATACTCTAGCAAATCTTTATGTGAGTTGATCATCTTTGTAGAATCTTTTTTACGTTCTTGTTTGCTGCTTCGACTTCCCCGTTGGTTTGTGGCTGGTATGGTGACAATTTGTGGGCCGTTATTTGGTTTTCTTCAAAAAGATCCAAGATCTCACCTTGGAAGTGTGAACCGTTATATGAGATAACCTTGTGAGGAACCCCATATCGACAAATGATATTCTACTTGATGAACTTGGCGACGTGAGAGGTTTTCACCATCGAATAAGAAGTGGCTTCTACCTACTTGATAAATTAGTCAATGGCCACCAAAATTAATTCATGACCATTTAAAGCCTTCGATGTTATTCTTCCAATCAAATCAATGCCCCAAACTGAAAACGGCTATGGTGACGTTCGGCTATACAGTTGGGATAGGGGAACATGCATAAGGTTCGCATGGATCTCACACTTATGGAACCTCCACATAAACTGTTTACAATCTGTCTCCATTGTCTTCCAAAAATCCCCTTATCATAAAATCTTCTTGGCTAACATGTTACCACTCATATGAGGCCCGTAGACTCCCGTATGTATTCCTTTCATCAAGTCTCTACCTTCTTCACTGCTGACACATAGCTTGTTGATCCCAGAGTTCCCCCGTTTATACAACATTTCCCCGTAAATGACAATTTGTGCAGGTAATCTCCTTATTGCTCTTTTATCCTTTTTGCTAGCAAACTTGGGGTATTCTCTCTTTTTCACAAAATTCTAAATATCAAAGTACTAAGGGAGTTTGTCTGTGCTTTCTTTGATTGCTACGATCATCTCATATGTCGTTTTTCTCTTCTGCTCAATTATGAGTGGCCTCATCCTGACCCGAGATGGTATGCTAATCGTTGATGCCAGAGTAGCTAGTGCGTCAGCAAACTTGTTCTGCAGTCTCAGAACATGGGTGAAGACCACTGTTTCAAAGTATGGTATCAACTTCTCAAGCTCTTGATGGTAGAGGATCAGCGTTATATCCTTGACCTTCCATTCTCCTCTTGCCTGTGAGACTACCAACGCCGAATCTCTGATGACTTCTAGTTTTTTTACCCCTAGTTCTAGGGCTGTCTCTAACCCAACTTAGCACGCTTTATACTCAACTTGGTTGTTGGTAACTTTAAAGTTGAGTTTCAAAGATAGGGGAACATGCGACTTGTTAGGGGTGATAAGGAGAACCCCTATTCCATAGCCGTACTGATTAGATGCTCCATCAAAATATAGAGTCCATTTGTCATCCTCGACTCCCATGAGCTGCTCATCAGAAAATTAGAACTCGACGTCTTCGTCTCCTTTGATCGGTTGATCTGCTAGAAACTCTGCTACCGCTCTGCCCTTTACTGACTTTCTGGTGACATACCTGAGATCAAACTCTACCAGCATTAACAACCACCAGGTTAGCCTTCTTGTTAGTGCCGGCTTCTCGAATAAGTACTTTAACAGATCCATCCGGGAAATTACATTCACTGTGAAAGACAGCATCTAATGCCTTAGTTTTCGGGAGGCCCAGACCAAAGCCCAACATGTCTTCTCCAACGCGCGTATATCGTATCTCAGATATGGTCATCTTCTTGCTCAAGTAGTAGACTGCCTTCTCAATTTTGATTTCTCCTTCTCGTGCCAGCATGCATCCCATAGCCGAGTCAGTCACTAACAAATAGAGAATTTGTGGCCTATTGGGCTTGGGAGGAACCAGAACAGGTGGATTTTAGAAGTACTGATGCATAACTTCAAAGACATCTTGGCATTTATGATCCCATTCAAATTTGACCCATTTCTTCAACAGGCGGAACAACGGCTCACAGGTGGTTGTCAGCTTGACTATGAATTGGCTAGTGAACTGTATCTTGCCTAGAAAGCCCCTGACTTCTCACTCGATCTTTAGAGGAGGCATTTCCATGATCGCTTTGATTTTCGACGGATCGACCTTGATGCTCCATTGAGTAATCATAAATTTGAGCATTTTATCTGCTGTGACCCTGAAGGTGCACTTCTGTGGGTTGAGCCACATCTTGTACATTTTGATCCTTTCAAAGAATTTCTACAATGCTACAATATGTTCGTCCTAATCTTTAGACTTCACTATCATATCATCTACATACACCTCAACTTCTTTATGTATCATATCATGCAGTAAGGTGGTTGCAGCCCTCTGATATGTTGGCCCTGCATTCTACAAATTGAATGGCATCACATGATAATAGTAGGTGCCCCAAGGTGTAGTAAATGTTGTCTTTTCTCTGTCTTCAAAGTCCATTAAGATCTTATTGTACCTGGAGAAGCCATCCATAAATGACAAGAGGGTGAGCCCTGCTATACTGTCCACCATGACATCAATATGTAGTAGTGAAAAGTCGTCTTTTGGGCTAGCCTTATTGAGATCTAAAAAATTCACACAAACTCTGATACGTCTATCCTTCTTTAAAATCGGGACAATGTTAGTCACCCACTTCGGGTATTCGATTACCATGAGGAAACCAGCATTGATTTGCTTGGTGACTTCTTCTTTGATTTTTAGTGCCGCCCATTCTAGCCGTATCCGTCTCAATTTCTGTTAAACTGGTTTAGCATCAGAATATAAAGGGATATGGCATTGGACAATCTCGGGATCAATACTGGGCATATCCTTGTAAGACTACGCAAAGACGTCTTTAAACTCTTTTAATAAAGTTATTAATTTCTCACATTCAATTAGAGATAATGAAGAACCGATTTGCACAATTTGTGGATTAATTTCATTACCCAGATTAATTGACAAAATTTCTTCAGTTATAGGTTGGGTGCGCATTTCTTCTTCTCTTTTTATTAAAATTTTTGTTTCTTCGGGAACATTCCCGTCGAATTCAAAATCATCAAAAAGCATATGAAATAAATCAAACAAAGCAGAGTAACTAGAAATCTTGTTCATTTCATTGATGTTAAAAGAGACGGAATTACAAATTCAAAAGCAAAGGGGGAGGGGGATGCATAGATAGATGTGCCCTCCGAGTCGACATCCAGCTTATCAGAACCAAACAAAAACTCACACAACTTAGACTCGGACTCAAGACATGCATCAAGCAAATTACAACACTCCAAAGACCAGTTTTTAACATCTTTTGATGCCACATCCATGATAAGCCCGGTATAATCAACTAGTGTGCCATAACCCATCATCAAGAAGCCCTGGTCAGTTATGTGCATCTGGTTACTAAACAAAGCTTCCATGCTGATGCCATCCAGCTTATCTGCCCAATCTTCTTTTCGTTGAATCTTCTTTCCCTTTTAGTCTTTGGTAGCTTCCTTCTCCTCGAAATCAGATAGTTTGTGATTGAAGAAGATCTCCAACCCTGGCAACCTCTAGTTGGTCTCCTCATCAATCAATGGTTTTAGAAAACCATAGTAAGGAAAGTCCTCTCCTTCCCTGATGTTGTAACCATTCAATATTTCGGTATACCTGCCTTTCTTCTCTCTCTTTCGTTTTCTTAGTTCTTTCAAATCATCTTCTGTTGGTTTATACCCCAAGCCAAAGCACTGCAAGGTTGGTAACTCCTGGTTAGGCTCCAAAATTCCTTGTTGCTGGCATCCTAACCCTATCCCCGAGAAATAAGACATACGCCTCATCATTGTGACAACATAGGGGTTAATATATCTTTCTTCTTCTTTCAAGAGCATATGCACCATGTAAGCCTCATCAAACTAGAAACTGCTCAGGAAAACATCCCATTCTCCATGTTAAACATTCAAAAGAGTGGAGCCGTCCTCCCATGGGGGTTGGATGCCGTCCTCCCCATGAATAGTTAACGCTGCCCCATTTTTAATCAGTTTTAATTTTTGGCGGAGGGTAGAAGGTACTCCTTGAATGTTTAGATCATAAAGCCACGGTCTTCCTAGCAATAGATTGAAAGATGTTGGAACATCCAACACATGGAATTCTACAGAAGTCTTCAACGGCCTAACCGACACAGCAAACCACACCAAACCGAGTACGTCTTGCCTAGTATTATCATAGGCCCTGACCCCTTGATTACTGGGTGTGAAGTGATCCGGCTTCATTCCTAAACAAACTGATGTTCGAAGAGGGAAAACGTTCAGTGCTGACCCATTATCAATAAGGGTGATCGAAACCTATTTTTTTAAGCACTTAACGGTGATATGCAGGGGTTTGTTGTGATTTTTTCCTTCCAGCGGCAAATCCTTATGAGAAAAGGAAATTACCCTAGGCTCTACAGTTCGCAGAATGAACCCAATTAGCTGTTCTAGGGTCACATCTATCGAGACGTTTGCTTTATTTAGCACCTTCAACACATCTTGTCAGTTCTTGTGCGAGGCCATCAATAAACCCCAAATACTGATGTTAGCTTGAGTCTTTTTCAACTGCCTTAGCACAACATTGTCTTCATCTTTTTGCTCATTCTCTTTCCCTTTCCCACTTGCTTGACCTTTCTCTAGCTGAGCCGCCATAAAGTGGCGTCCACTCCTCGTCAAGTGCTCAACACCTTCCTTGGGATCCTATAAACCTAGCACGGTGTTTTCAGTCTGTTTGACCTCGGTGATGTACGGGGAATTCTCAAATTCGCATAAGTCATCTAGATCGGTGCACTCTGGCCTTCCTTTCCATTCTTTCTCATCTTCAATTGCCCAAGTATTTTTGACGTCATCAAACCCCCAGATGTCTTCTCCTATGTATCCCACTTGTTGTTCCTCGGCAGCCCAAAACTCAATCCACTCATCCCTGTCTAACTTTAACACAGTTCAAACTAACCAATAGGACTACATTTCGTCAACATAGACTTCCTCTTCAAAAAGCAGAGGAAGAGCAACACCATTTAGAACGTGACCGAATCCATATGGCCGTACCAGGTAATCCAACAGCAAGCCATCATCATCATTGCGTTCCCTTTGGTTATCTGCCTGAATTACTATTTCATATTCATCCCAGGCTACATGATTCCATTCCTCTACGTCCCACCCATTTTTGATCATAATCAGTGAACAAGACGGCTGATCCTCAACAGTTGGAACATACGAGCGCAGATAATATGCTGAAAAAATATAGCAGCTGGGGTCATTTGGCTACCCCAGATAAATACAGTTCACACCGACCTGCTTAACATGATTTGGCAATAGATTAGTTGTGACATTCAGCTTCTGAATAATAGAGGGAGGCATAATTACCTTGTTGTTAATGAGGTCCTGGATTTTATGACGGAGCCTTAGGCAGCTATCGGTCAAATGCCTGTGGCTCTAGTGAAATGCACACTAAGAAGGGTTGTATCTTGGTGGCAGGGGGTTTGTTAGCGGCATTGGATCAAGAAGTTTTATCAGCCCCTTCTCGACAAGTCGATTCAAGGCTGTAGACAAAGGTATATTGAGGGGAGTGAAGACTCTCCTCGGTATTTTTTGCTGCGGTGATTGGTTAATTCTGGGTGGTGCAGAAGATGAAGAGTTTGGCTGTTCGGATTGAGGGTTCAAAAGGTTCACTTCATATGACCGGGAAATAAGATTTGTATAGAGGGCAGGCTGATTCTGATTTAGATTGTTGGTAGGGTAAGGTCTTCTCTATTTTTGACTCGGCTCGATTTTCTCTGTCTCCTGACTTGATTGTGTCTTCAATCTAAACCCCAGCGTTGAAAAGCTATTCAAAAGTGGAGAGCGGTTGTGTGATCAGATAGCGCTTCAGAGAGGATTGCAAGTTCTTTACCACAATTATTTTCAGCTCCTTTTTCGTTAGTCGATTCATCCTTTTAGCTCCCTTTTCTCTCCATCGGGTTAGAAAATCCACAAATAACTCTTGGCCCTCAATCGGGTGGTTTTAGGTTCTCGGGTGGTTACGTCTAACTAGACATTGTAGCTATACTGACTGACAAATGCTGTGGCAATATCTTCCCATGTTTTGGTCTTAGCAACATCGGGGGAAAGGAACCACTTCTGAGCTACTACTAAAAGAGATCGGTGGAATAACTTAGCCTTTAACTGTTTATCGATCCCCACAGGAGATAGGGTACCAACATACATTATCAGATGAATCTGAGGATCCCCGGTTCCATCAAACTTCTCCATTTTTGGAATCTTGAACTTTTTTGACAACTTGGCATCTAGGAATAAGCACAAGCCTCCCACATCCACTATATATTCCTCTACTCCCTTTTCCTTCCTTAGCACCATTTTCATCCTATTAATCTTTTTTGACAACGCGAATTCCCTAGATTGGGTTGCGTTTTCCTCTTCTAGTATGACTTGACGAGGAACCTTAGGTAGTACGACAACTTGTGGTCCATCCCGACCTTGATTATCACCCTAGAAATCGTCTCTGTTTTCATTCGAGTCTTCTTGCTGCTCATTTAAACCCAACAAGTGAGCCTGAATCGCCCAGATCTGTGTCTGATACTGAATTTGGGCTTGGGTTTGTTGCTTGATCGCTCTCTGTATCTCAGAAATTGCCCTCATTAGGGCTATCATGTTCACTTCATTTTCTGCCATCTCAAACAGTTCAACTATCTATTTGGATACCCTATAAAGTCTTCCTGTTACTGATCTGGCCCAAACACGCAGTAGATGCAATTCTTTTGACTCAATGACCTAAAACTAGAACAAAATCCTGAGAACCCAAAAGGAGAAAAGCAAGTATCAGAAACTTCTCAAACAGATCCCCGATAGTAGATGGCAGAACAACTGACTGTGAATAGCAAAATAGAAGAATACCCCAGCTGGGCCTAGACTAACAGAAAATTGGAAAGCATAGCACCTGGAAACCCTGAAAGAAAAACTCAAAAACCATACTAACACTAAACAAAGGAACACCCGAGATAGAGGTTTAACCGAAGGTTCTACGAGAGAGATTAGACAGCATCCAGAGAGGAAAATGGATCTAAACCAAACGAAACTCTAAGCCAGAACTGGAACAGGAGTTCAAGATAAGAAGCAATCCTAAACAAACCCGAAGGAACTAAGACAACACCCCGGGTAGAGCCCCCTATGAGTGAGAAAGCTATCCTAAGCTAAAAATAAGGACCTCAATCAAAACCCAAGCAAAGTCCTAGAGAGAGAAACAGACCAAGGTTAAGACAAAAACATAGGTAAGAACTCGAGAGGAAAACTATTCTAAAACGAACAAAGGCCGAGAGCAAACCCGAGCCAGACCCCGGGAGAAAAACTATCCTAAGCCAAACAAACAAATAAGGATCCTAAATAGACACAAACGAAACATACAATTAAACAAAAACATTTCTCCCTACCGATTTAGCACCTAATGGGAGGTTCTAAGTTACTATATGCAGAAAATGCCAGTTTGGCCAACACTCTGGGCACCTTCTAAATAGAGTCAAGAATATACCTCCTATGCTTAGTGTGGTACAGGACATCATCAAACGGTACGCAATAACTCTTTTATCGCATCTATACAAGCGCACGGCAAAAAGGCTTGCCCATCTTCCCGACATAGCCCTAAGACAGTAAACTGACCGGGATATCGGGTTGACCAAGCAAGGGGCTGAGAACAGTGTAAAATGAGTGTGAGAATGCAAATGAGAAAATCAGATTAAGAACCAATGGTGTTTTCGAGTCTATCTCTCTTATTTGATTTTGTAAACTAGTCCCCAGCGGAGTCGCTAGAAAATATTATGGCACCAGGATTTTGGGTTTAATTCAAAACAAAATAAGAAATTCAAGAGTTATTTTAAAAATTTTTAACACCTTGAAAACCAAAAGCTTTTGAAAACCCTTTTTTTAATGAAAAATGGAGTTGCCACTTGATTTTTGAGAAAAACTAAGAAAAACAAAAAGGAGCTACTGATCTTTAGAACGTTAACTAGAAAAAACAAGGGTTTGGGGGATAAGGTGTGAATCGGAAAAGGTATTAGGCTCCCCATTCGCCCAACCGTAAAGTTGACCTCTACTAATCATCATTGGTTCTTAATTAGATTTCTCAAATAAATGCAAATACAAAAAATGGAGGCAAAGAGAGATTATTCAAAATCAAATAGTGAAAATACATAATCTAGCATATAAACATACCAAACGGCAACCAAATGTAAAAGGAACCCTAAATCCTAAGCATGCAAAGTCTAACTAAAAGGTACATGGCACAAACCGCATGTGATAAGAAGACGCTATCAACTAACAAGTTTCAATCATATGAGAAGCTAAGCTAAGGACATATAACAAATAAACCATAATTGCAAATGAAGAACGAATAAATATAAAGAGTTTTTAAGCCTTAATCATGTTAAAATTCACTACAAACTTCATACTGGTAATCAACAGAATACTAAAAAGGGCAAAAATAGGCTACTAGAGCATAATTAAATCTACTAGAAATAAACAAGGTTGCGGCCGTAACATACGAATGCTGCGGTCGCAAATCACAGTGAGCCAAAAGTATGCGGGCACAACATTGATTGTTGTGACCGCAAGGATATCAGTGCCTAAATGTAATGACCACGATATTGAATGTCACGATCACAGGTTTATTGGCACTATTTTGATTAATTTTTAAATAGCAGTGTACTAGGTGTGAATGTATGATACATTTGCAATATAAAACAAAGAAACGAAAGCATACTATTATGACTTCTACCAAAATGTTATGAAATCATAAAGAATTTAATTCTAAACATAATATTAGGATCAAGCACATTTGTAATTCAATTAATCAAGATTGATAACTAACATGTGAATGAGACAGTGAACCCAATTACAACAAAATTGAAGAATAGACATGCAATTCTCAAATTGATATCCAAATTCTAGCTCAACCTCTTCATAGGAGTAAAGAATGTGAAGAGAGAAGTATCGGGGAACCAATAAAATAACTGGAACGTAACAATACAGATGAGTTCTCAAGTCATAGAATGTAGAATCATCAATTTAATCCTTGAGAAGCAATTCAATTCCAGTATCCAAGTCAAATCGAGCAGGTGTATGGATCAGGATGTGAGTTAGGAGTTTGGCAGAGTATCAGTGTACTTCGAAACGTACTCTCCTCTTGGTAATTCGACAAAGTACCGGTATTCAGAAAATCATCCTCTAAAAATTGTACCGAAGGTACGTTTATATAGAATACGTTGATCAATCAGGTGTCAACACGTTTTGGGACACATCATACCCTTTGGAGTTTGTGGTCGTGACCTTTGAGGGTTGCAACCATGTGGTTGGAGTGTGCGACCATTCAAAGGGCTAGGGTTTCCACAAGGTTCATATAGCGGTCGCGTCAATGGAGTGCATGCTCTCGAGGTTCGAAGGGTGCGTCGTAACCTTCGCTAGGGTTTCCAATAAATTCTTGTCACGATCGCTTGGTGGAGTGGCATGGGCGCAAGGTTTGGTTACTGTGGGTTCAATGGTTTGAGGACTTTGATCGTTTGGCTCAAATACTGAATTTGGATTACTTCTCATTGATCGTTTAAACACATAATTCTACTCAGTTTTCATCATTGGACTCACCCGGATAAGCCTAAGATTCGATGGGGTCAAATTGGGGTGTCTACACTGCACCTTTTAAAACTAACGGCCGAGATGTTTTGTTGAGCACCAACCTCTAAGCTATACAACTCTTATATTGGTTGGATAAACTAAAAATCCCCTTTTATAGCCCCTTTCTAAGCTTTATGAGGAACAAACCTTACGTCTGGTCTTTCTCATGACCTTAAACTGACTCTCTGGTCCTTGCATGACCTAAAACTGCCCCTAAGATATCTGGTCCTCCTCATGACCTAAAACTAACCCTTTAGTCATTTCATGACCTAAAATTGATGTACATCTATCCGGTCGTCCTCATGACCTAAAACTGACCCCTTAGTGCATTCGTGACTTAAAACTGATATCCATCCCTTCAGTCCTCCTCATGACCTTAAACTGACTATCTGGTCTTTGCATGACCTAAAACTACCCCTAAGACATTCGTTCCTCTTTATAACCTAAAGCTGACCATTCGATTCTTTCATGACCAAAAAATGATATCCATCTATCCGGTCCTCCTCATGATCTAAAATTAAACCCTAGTTCTTTTATGACCTAAAAATAATATCCATCCCTTCTGTTCTCCTCGTGACCTTAAACTGAATCATCAATCCTTGCATGACTTAAAAATGCCTTTTTGACCCTTCGGTCCTTTCATGACCTAAAATTGATATCCATCCCTTCGATCTTTCTCATGACCTTAAACTGACTATCCGGTTCTTGCATGACCTAAAACTACCCCTAAGACGTCCAGTCCTCCTCATGACCTTAAAATTGACTCTGCGGTCCTCTCATGACCTAACACTAACCCTTTGGTCTTTCCATGACCTAAAATTGATATTCATCCACCCTGGTCCTCCTCATAATCTTAAACTGACTCGTCGGTCCTTGCATGACCTAAAGCTGACCCTTCGATCCTTTTATGACCTAAAACTGACCATTCGGTCCATTCATGACCTTAAGTTGACTATTCGGTCCTCCTCATGACCCAAAAATGACCCTTTAATCCTTGCATGACCTAAAAATGCCCTTTCGATCCTTGCATGACCTAACAATGCCCCTTTCAACCTTTTATCCTCCTCATAACCTTAAACTAATTCGTCGGTCCTTGCATGACCTAAAACTAACCATTTGGTCCTTTCATGACCGAAAACTGATCACCATTTATTCGGTCCTCTTCATGACCTAAAACTGATCTTTAATTCTTTGGTCTGTGTTGTGACTCTAAATTTTTGAATGATTGCATTGTAATTGTTTGCCTCATGATTTATCTGACATGCATCATGATTAGCCTGTTTGCTTCATATGCATTGCCCCACGAACTACGACCGGTCTAATCCCTTACAATCGAGGTACGTAGGAAGCTAGATAAAAATTCAGGTTCAAGCATGCTTTTTTGTATGTTTTGTTTGTGCCTAAGATTAGCGGCTTATTTAATTGGCTTGTCTCTAGTGCTTTGACATTTACTTACATCACGAGTTGTTGCAAACTCTGTCAAAAAGGGGCAACTGTAGACACCCCAATTTTACCAAACCGAGTCTTAGGCACCCGTCTCAAATGCTCTAAAATGATGAAAACACGAGAATTATGCTCAAAGATACTTTCAAGCAAGTAAAGTCAAGAATTCGGCTCAAAACCAAAGAAACCACTAAAAACCTTCAGGTCGCGACATCCATGATCCTCACGGCCACCACCTTTTTCATAACCTTATAACAAGCCATGTCCTTACCCACACGGCCGCTACCTTTTTCTGATCCTAGAGTAAGCTGCGACTTTAGTTGATCACGGCTGCCAACATTTTGAAAACCTAAACCTAGCTGCGACTTTTGAAGGTCACGACTATCACTGTTCGTACAATAAAGGTCACACCGGCACTGTTCGTACAACTAAAGGTTACGCCGTGAGTTTGGCGCCCATTTTCACAAAAACCAAAGAGAGAAATACCTGAATACCAAAACTCTGCCAAATTTGTTCCCCACCCGATATTTCGATACACCCAATACTCATTTTCCCGATACTGTATAATCTTGAACCTCATTCGTGACTTTCCTTGCATTGATGAGGTTATCGAAGCGCGACTCACTTAGCGATTCTTGTCATCCTCATCCGAGAGGACGCTCGAGACGATTTTCTACACAGGGTAACCTTAGGGAATCATAATGTTTCTTAACCTTCATTTTCTCTCACCTGGGGGTGTCACGGTTAAGGTTTCCATTTATTGTTTCTTTCTTAATATTCAAGTTATTCATATTAAGCATATTCATATGAGCTTTTATTGAAAAGAGAATGTTTCTAGCCATTGGTAATGCGTAGAACAGTATATTTCTAATATGGTTTCATGTTCACTGGCACACTGGATACCCAAAAATGTTTTTGTGATTTATAAAACCTGACGGTCGTGACCCTTGGTTGTCATGGTTGTGAGTTATTTAATGTTGGATGCATTCTGTCTCGAGACCTATGTCACTATTGGAATAACAAATGGTAGATCCAGCCTTGACAAAGTGGGTCGTGGTTTCTATTCTGTACAACCCATTCATTTGAGTCCCTTTGGATCTTATATGCTGAAAACCTCTATGGACCTCAAAAATATCAAGGTCGTAACCTTTGGGTGTAACGGCCACAACCTATATGACCTTTTTTCTTGCGGCTACCATGTATGTTGTCACGGCCGCGACCTTTGTGACCTATTTTCTTGCGGCTACCATGTATTTCGTCACGGCCGCCAGTTTTGTAGCTTATTTTGTCACGGCCACAATATTCGATTGCTACGGCCGTGAGTTTTAGTGTGTACAGTAGCTTTAAAATAGTGTTTGAATCCTCTCTGTTCATTCTGTATAATCTGTAAATAGCATGATTAGAGACAGAAACTGTATTGCATGACCCTTATGCCTTTTCTTGTAACGATCATGCTCGGACCCTAGTATTAGTTACAGATAATCTACGAGGCCATAAAATACGGGAGAGATTTAAAACCCTAACTCGAACCGAAAACCCTAAGTTCGGCCTAGAAACCCTAAAAATGTCCAAAACACAAGCAATAAAACCCTAGCACCCGGAGATTCTCTTAACATTCTAAATAAAGTAAATATCATGGAATAATAAATTAAAAAAAAAATCCTCACAAATAAGGTAAAATGATCGTTTTGCCCCTAATACAGCAAAAAACCTTATAAACCTAAATTTTGACATATTGATACCCTAAATCAAGGATTTAAGTACAATTAAGTAGCAAAAGATAAAATAACATCAAAAATACCAAAAATACCCCTTATTGGCCGACCCCATTGGGAAGTGTGCCAAAAAGTGACTTTTTGCTTTCTTTTTAGCTTAAAATGATGAGAAATATATTAAATTAAGCATTATGATGATTCAATACTTGCTGAATAAGTAATATACATAATAATATAGTGCTGTAGGTTAACAAAAGCAAACAAATCATTATTGAAGTTCATACACAACAAAATAAGTCAAAAAGTCATATATTGTCAAAATAGCTTAATTTGACTTAAAAGACTACATCTATTTAATAAATTGCTATGAAAACTATGATAATACATGAAAATACTATATTTCACATAGACATTAAAATAAAAAGTCTCAGTAAAAAAAAAACAAAAAAGATACATCAAATTAACTTTTAATGCATTTTCTTGCACAATATGGGCACAAAAACCGAGACAAACTCCTTGATTGATGGGGGATCAGATGTTTGTCCCCCAAACAGCCCCCTAGCTACATTTAACTTCCCCATATCTGAATTTAGCCCACAAAAACTTACATCAACTCAAATCAAACTCAAGTTTCCTTTATTAAAATGAAGAAAAATGACATTTTTTGTACTTTTTTGTCTCCCACATGTTCCCTAGCCTTGCCTATATAAAGAGACCCGTATACCCTCTTCTCTATATGATATTTTTGGCCAAAGATAGGGGAGAAACCAGAACCCCTTTGATATTGAGAGTAAAAGTGAGTATGAGGAAGAAAAAGAAAGGAAAAAAAAAGAAATCGAATAGGTTTTCGAAAGCTAAGTCCATATCAACCCTCTACCCTTCTTTGACCTCTCAAAAAAAAAGTAAGTAAAACATCTAAACCTTGTATCTAAGATCCCTCAAAATATCCCCAAACACATCCCTTTAAACACTAAAAAAATTAAGAACCGAAATCAAACCGAAAAGGTATCGTAGTAACAAATTAGGGGGTGTTTGTTTATGAATGATATGAGATGTTGTGTGATTTTATCTTTGAGTTTGATGACCTCTAAGGGTTCTAAATCCTTGATATTAAAGTGTAAAACACAAGCATGCAAAGAAATGAAACAAAAACTTGACATGGCATAAGGAGAAGACTTGAGCCCTAAGAGACTCAATTTTTGAGAACTTTAATGTTTCTGCCCTGAGATTTGAAACGCCATAACTCAATGTAGAAACTTGATCTAAGCATTTTCTTTATGTCCAGATTTATCTTTTTGTGTTATCTTTCATCCAAAGTTGGTTTCAACTCATTATCATAACTAGAAGTCAAGATATTGTAATTTTACCAAAGTGTATCATTTTTCGACCAGTCAACACTATCGACTTGAAAACCCTATTTTACAATGGGATCCGAACTTTGTCAAAACATAAAAGTTGTAGAAAACATGTATATCTATCTACCCACAAAATATGAGAACAAAATATTGAGTGTTGATATGTCAAAACCCCTTTTAAAGTCTCTATTGAATTTCAGCCCAAGGAACATTCTGTTACATATTTTCATATAGCTCAAAACCCCTATTTTTAGTGTCATGTTCCAAAAGTGGTCTACATGAACATTGTAGATAACATATTGAAGTACTTTTTACGCAGAAATCAGACCTTAAAGCATCGAGATAATACCCCAAAACCGTTTCAAATCCTCTATCCAAAATTGGCTCTGCTGAGTTTTGGCGGCTGACAGAATCTATTTTCTAAAATGGCCAAAAAGTCTAACTTTTTTCCAAATAACTACCCTTAACTCTAAACAAGAAACATGTAGGGGACTTGTTGAACTAGAGAATACTAAAAATTGGGTCATTTGGACTTGAAATTATACCCCAAAACCGAGACCAACATAAGCTTAATTTTGGTAAAATCTTGAGAAAAGTGTTGAATCATTTTTACTTAATATGAATTGTTCACACATTTGCCTTAGATTTTGTCCTTGGTGTTAAACATGAGAGTTGTAGAAAATATTTATATCTATATGGTGTATAAAATCCATAGCTTGATTCCAAGTCTAGATTCCCCAAAACCTTGTCGGCCCTTTTAATTTAATACTTGACTTTTGGTCTTAAAATTTGTTAAGTGTACGTTTGAGTACCCTTCACTATGGGACCTGAGCTTTTTTTATGATGTTTGATTTGAATTACTTGATTAGTATTTTAAATGAATGTATGATGATTTAGAACCCATGCTATCATGCTATCATAATTGAATCACATCTTGAGAATTGTAACTTGTGCTTCACATACTTGTACCTTATGCTTTGCGCGTTGTACCATGAATCTTGCTATGTTGATGCCATGTTATAAATTATTGCAATTGAGATCGATGGTACATATTATGAGCATTGTCATTTGAATCTTTCCATGTTGGAGTCCATCTGTGCAAACCATTGTTGGGATGGGCTGTATTGAATTATTCTTCTTGGTTCTAAATCTAGGGCGTCCCTAATTGCCATTTTCGAAAATATTTTGGGTTATATTTCCCTTGTACACCCTGCGTGCGTCCCCGGTGTTACAGATTTGGTTTATACATCCTGGGTGCATCTCCGGTGTTTGAAATGGTTTATGGATATTGTTGGGCACTATGAGTTCGTCGCTAGTATTCTGATTTTGATAGCTTAAACTTTGGGTAAGTTCGGAGAGAGCCCAATTATGGCGGTCCTAAATCCCTCATCTTGGTACTTTGTATAATGTGAACGTCTCTTGAATTCTCTTAGACTTTGGGTTGACACCGACGAAGGCATCACGCATCTTAAGGTGGGAATTATCAGCCCGGATAAGGGTGGCTGATAATTGTTGGCCCACCCCACGCCGTTGCAATTGAGTAAAACAATTGTGGCATGATGCCCGGCGATGCATTTTCTATTCGCAACGAGGCACGATGATGGCTTTGGTGATCAAGTCCCATCAAGTCTACTCTGGTGATTCCCAGCGTGGAATTCCTGTTATAATCTGGGTGCATGTTGGGTTGGGCATCTGTATTTTATACGCGCATGCTTATTGACTTATCTGCTATCATGTCATAAATTTGTCTATCTCCTTAACTATAATCTGTACCAGGTGTTATATGGTATGTGTTGCGGTGAATTTTGTGCCGTGAGATTAGCTAAAAGGTTAAAGTATTTTTGTCACGCCCCAAAACTCAGGGTCACTTGAAAATCCACCAAACATCCATTTTATATGAAAGTATAGGTTTTCATATATTGAAATCCGTTTATTGAAACCAATGAAATACCCAACAAAGTGTATCTCTCATATATAAATGGCATACAGTTCCAACATGCATATAGTTTATCGCCTTACGACGTACAAAACCTGCCTTCAGGAACAGGCATACCAAAAAGGAAAACTATAAAAGTCTTCTGCCACCGCGGGCACTACCAAAGCTACTCCTGATCCACATCATCACCTGTAAATGTTTTTAAAGAAAATTTCCACCCGTGAGCCGAAGCCCAATAGAAACAGATAATAAGCTATAAAGTAAGAAAATATGCAACCATATGAGTGGGAGCTAAACTCAACCACAACCCAAAAAGGTTTTTCACAAACTCCAAGTTTTCCCATAAGACTAGACAAGTCTCCCAAAATGATTTTATTAACATAAAACCCTGTTTTCATCCTTTAAACTATGCGATGCAACTATTGCAAATAACCAACCATAGTTAAGAAAAAAAAGTAATAAAAAATATTGTTCCCTCACGGAATGTACCATCGTGAAAAAGAAGAAGAATATGATCCTATGTACCAACTCTATCACAAGGGGA
>JAOTRH010477631.1:0-25906 GCA_034768845.1 Heliamphora exappendiculata
CGACACTCATCCTTGCTCCCCCAGAGTCGCCGTGCTGGACATCGGCAACCAACCCTCCGATTTCACCTTCCACTGCGTCAGCTGCTCTGGCCTCCCCTCCAAACGATGCTGGATGCTGGAATATGGCTTCATGCAGTGTTACATTGTTTGAAGTGCCACAGAGGCTGCAGCCGCTCTTCGACTTTGGCCCATGTGTCTTGGAGCGGAACGCAATCCATGTTCAACACCTCGAAAGCCATGACGAATCACATGCGACCATGCCGGGAGCTTCAAGAGCCGGATTTGTACAACCAAGTCGCCACGGCTTCTGCGTTGATGTAGCAGGACAAAACTCGTCTGCTCATTGAGTGGCTTTGGCTGGCTACGCCGTTTGCTCTGGTTGTCTTCACCTTGACGTGCTTCGTGGGCTTGCTGGCTATCCAGGCATTGATCTCGGACGATGTGAAGACGTGAATGTCCCCCCCTTGCCTTTAGTGCTTCATGATCCTGGACTAATGGGCTCGGATGCGAACCTCTGGCAGGCTGGCCATGATCTTCAAAGTATGCAGGGAATGAAAGCTACTGCCAGATGAATGAGCGTCCGGTTGATACAAGACCAACATGGATATATGCGGTTGCAACAGATTTATACATTCAACTACACCTTGGCCAATATATATGCCTCTTCAACGCCGATGCTCTGTTGTACAGTATCATGCAGGAACCCGCTCTTATGCAACCATCATCAACCCACCCGCCACCATGATCGCCGCTCCAGCAATCGGCCCACTAGTCATCATCGCTGCCCCTCCAGTGCTCGTCGAGGACGTTGCACTGGCTCCCACGGTCACAGTCGAGATCGACGTCGCAGTACCGGACGTGATGGTCGTTTCGTACGTCACACTGTATCTGAAGCAAGAGTCAGCAGAAGCCAAGCACATGCACACAGTTGGAGACATACTTTGTCGCAGCGGATCGGACGATACTGGAGTAATCACTCGCGGTGACGGGTACGGTCGTCGCGCAGGAAGTCTGCGTTGTTGTCCTGGACGAACTCATCAACTTTGTTCTGCTTCAGTCCAATATTTGGCAATATCTCTTACCATGCCCCATTGTGCGGGATTGGAGCTCCTACGCAGCAGTACGGGGAGTCGGTGGAGATTCCGTCCAGAATGCCTGGGCAGCAATAGTCGCCTTTGTTGCTTTTCCAGTCGAATATGGATACGAGGCAGACGTCGTCGGAGGCTTGCCGTTCTTGGAGGGCCTGCTAATCAGATCAGTGATGTCTTGGGCCGCTACTGATTGTCAGACGAACTGATGAGAGTGCTGGCGCGGTCAAGAGAGAGGTAATGAGGAGAGCTGTCAATGTGTTGAATGAAGGCATGGTGATCGAGTGGTTTTCTGTCGAACAAATTTGAGGTCTGTTCGATGTATTCGATGTCTCTTGTGAGTTGCTGTGGATTCGCCCACCTCCATCTTGTCTGCAACAAATGTCTTTATACTAATACTGGCAACAGAGTACAACGACCGGTCACCGTGAAGTCATTCCCAAACATAGACACCCTCACAGCAAAACGATCACTGGCGTCTTGGTATATGTTGATCAAATACTAAAGGACGTCATAAGGATTCCCTCCCATTGGCTCTGCCTCATTAGCATGCTTTCGATCCACGTGCCGGAGCATTTCGATGGTCCTAGTGTGAGGCTGTGCGCTGGCCTACGGCATGCCGAAAGAGGAAATTTGGGGAGGAGAGTATAACTCAAAGGCACGGAGGATCGCGAGGTACAGGGCAAACGGCAGTCGTTTTCGAACGCAGTCTGCATCCGTTCGAGGCGCAGATTTCCTTTGGTACCCTTGGGGGTGGACGTGAAACTTAGGTGCCCGCTCTGCTGCGCCGGCGCCTACGCGCGAGTCCCAGGGCTTTTTAGAACGCACCTGTCGACACACGCGGCGTTGCGCTCTAAGGATTTCGAAATGGACATAATATATGAAACGCCCGTCTTCCCTCCAACTCCTTGCAATCGTCCGTCGCATCGTCCTTCAAGGAACACTACAGTCAATATTAACATGGCTCGTAGATTGAAGACTAGAAGGGCTAAGCAGCCGAGAAGGCAAGTTTCATATGCTACCGACTTCCAACAGGATGCCTCGACCGCGCCAAAGTTCCAGTTCGCCTGCACCACTCTCCAGTCGGCCCTCGCTACCTGGAATTCATGGGTTAGGTAGGTGTGTGGAAATAGCTATACACACTCGTTACTAATCCTGCGTCAGCTTCTGCGCGTTGCCTGAAATCTAGTACTCTTCCTAGCCGAAAGATCTGTTAGGAATAGGCATACAGCAGCCTCGCTTATTCCTACACCAGCACGTGAAGTACTCTAAGATCAAAAAGCTTAATACTGTATATGTGTTCGCTCGGAAGTTCAGAATAGCGTACAAAATACATACTGGGCAAGTAATAGACACGAAACTTATCTCCGAAACGAGACATAAGCGAGAACATCAGCTTACTCTTCCGTAAGCCGATTCAATTATAGTACATTAAGAACGATCTCCGCATTGAGTTCGACTTAGACGAAGTGCGATCCGACAAGCCTGTACTTAACGTAGACGATCTCATCGCGACGCTGCACTACCATTGGACACTCTAATGCCCGGTTCGCTACGGAACGCCAACGGATACAGCTTTCGCTCCTCCTCCTCCTCCTTATCGTGTACACGTCTGCTAGGCCGTCCGCTCTCATCGTCACCGAGAAAGATTTGTCAGCGACAGAGCTTGAAGAAGATAAGCTAAATTTTGTAGGGCAATTCACCTCCTGGGAGACCGCCGAAGACTGCCTTAAGTATAAAGACATACAGATATTCAAGGTCCAGGGCGAGTGCAAGGATGACCATGTCTTCCTCATAATCATCTTAGGCTTACGAAAGGACAGCGCAACAAGTCTCTCGCGTACGTATGTCCTTCCCCTGCGGTTTCTATACTAAAGCTTGCACAGCCCGAAATATATTATCCACGAGCGGGACGACCACCTCGCCTTCTGTCCAATCCTGCATGTCCTCGCTCTTGCCTTTGCAGATCAAGCGTTTAAGAGCTCTTGGCTGCAAGAACCAAATGATTTACATACTTTCCACGTCGATGAAGATCGAGGCCTTCAAGCAGTTCCTCTAGAGTGGAAGTTAGAGATGCTCGAAGTACCTGTTTTCCGCAGATCTAGGTACAGCCCCGAGCCGTGGAAGTACTCCAAAGCTCGGGAAGCGAACGTTAGGCTCGGCCATGGCGTTGGTTTCGCGAAGTCTCGTGGACACGATCAGGTCCCCAACTGGTGCGTACTGCCTGGTCAAAGCGATTTGGAGATTCTCTGGTTGTGGAGCTTCGACTGGGTCGATCTTGGGTCATTGTGCCTGGACAACATGTTTTCTTGACCTGGCCTACACTGCAGCATGGCTCCATATTCCAAAAACATCTGTTCGTGATCGCTTGGTGGAGAACGTTGCCATCTGAAAACAAAGCCCGGTCCATTTTCGTGGTTATACGGCAGCACAGTGGATGGACCAAAAGGGTCGTCTCTGGCGAATCCTCTTCAAGTAGCCATATGGCTTGGCTAGAAGGTCCCTTTGGATCATCCTGCGATCTACGGTAGTATGGTACTGTCGTAATGTTTGCCTCGGGTGACGGAATCTTTGCTCAACTGCCAGTGATTAGGTCTCTCGTAGACCTGTGTAAATTTTCTGGGACCATGGTCCGACGGATCAAACTCATCTGGACAACTGAAGAGTATCATGATCAGCTACAGGAGTGAATGCAAAGTATACTGGACGGCGAAGACGTGGACATCAACGTGAGATTTTCCTCGTACTGGAGATTTCCACTAACGTCATATCAAGTTGCTCGACATTTCCATTCATATTCCGCGAGAGGGAAGCTCTCCGGTCTTGGCGAGGGTGGCGAAGTTTTTGCAGGTCTGGGAATTGTCAGTAAGTATTAGGTGTAGTGGGAGTCAAGATTGTCTGCATACGCGAGGAGTCTGCTCAGGGACAAGCTGACAGGTGATATCTCCCAGCGCAGTGTGCAGGACGACATGGTTCGGGTTCTCGACGATGTCCTCTGGCGCAACTTTGGCGTTTTTGGCGGCTGGCTTTGAGGATGAAGAAGAGTCGGCTCCAGCCTTGCTCTTGTCGCCGCCGAAGAGTTTCTTGAGCTTGTCCATTTGTCGTTCGATTGATGCCGTGGATCTTTTGTGTTGTTGTTTTGGTCGAAGTTTGTGGTAGGTGGGTGGGGCCTACTCGAAGAAGCGTTGACGTCTCCATAGTGAGGCCGTGCTTGACTTCCGAAACGCCTTCCTCCGCAGGAACCCGCCGTGAGATGTGAGGTGGCTGGCAAGTGCCAATAATAGCTCACTACATCTCTCAGATCTGCGACAAGAACGAGAAGGGGAGATTTGCCCCAAAAGTCGCTCATTGCCTTAAGGAAGTAACGGAAGTCGACTGTAAGCTGCCTTCATATCGCCTGCCAATCCCTCGGACCTCTCGAATGACCTACATGGATCGTGGGAGTCGAAAGAAGGATAACAATCTGCTTCGCATCGTGTGCCGTTCTTTGGCAGTGTGCCGTGTGCGAAGTAAGAAGCGACAATACCTTTGGTACAGGCCGACGGAGACGAGTAGATGGCGCAGTGGCCAGCCGACTCTTGAACAACGACCGAAGAGCCAGGATGTCGTCTCGACATTGCAAAGGAGTTGCGCAAAGGGGTGACGGGATCCATTTTGCTGGCCAGAAACAGAATGGGACTAGTGCTTTGCTGAGGATTTGGCGTTTGATCCAACATGGGCTTTTGCGCAGCGATGTATCCCCGAGTCGCAGATGCCAGGCCTGAAAATTCATCGATGTTACGCTTATATGGACCAGCAAAGCGCCAGGCGGGTCGCAGCTTCCATTCCGAGCATATCACCCCAAATTGAGCCCAGTAGGAACCCATTGTCGGCGAGAGACGGTTGAGAGAAGAGACATAGTTTTGCAAGTCGGCAGACGACATATTCGAGATGTCGGCACCGTCGTTGCAGATGTATGTGAGTGCGGCTTCGTAGCCCCAGTAGTATTCCTCTTCTGGGCCACTGCTCTCATCCGACGGACATAGATCTGGACTCAATGGAACGTCTCTTGAGACATCCGGAAGAATTGCAGAATAATTGCCTTGCAATGCCGATGAGAGTACGGACCCGAGGTGCTGGAAAAGTGAGATCGGGACATACGCCGGAAGGATGAACAGGCTGCGAAGATCTTTGGACGAAATGATCTCCGTAAAGCCGTGTCGTATCCATGTCTGCGGACGTTGAGATAGCTTGTGAATATAATCTTCAACTCGGGCTCGAATGCTGTCAGGACAAGAATCATCGGGTGCTTTGAGGGTGCAGTTAGAATCGGCATGGTAGCAAGCAGAATAGAACTCATCCACGACAGCTTCGGTGTCGAACAAATTGCTCGTCCATAGCTGTTGACCGTTAGCACAGCTTTTGTATTAGAGGATGTATCTGACTCACACCGCTGGAATAGTCGTCCGAGTCGACCATGCCGTCGAGAACCATACGGTGTACCTTGTGTGGGAACATTGAGGCAAAAGTGTTGCCCAATTGGGTGCCATACGAGAAGCCAAGGTATTGCAAGCCTCTCTTTAATGGGAGAGAAGAATCGAGGTTATCGGTCTGCGGCTCTTCATCTTGCTCGAGTCTCTTGACGATCTCCAGCATGTCTCTAGCGACCGCTGCGGTAGACATATGAGACAACTTTTGAAACAGATCAGATTGGGAATCATGCTCGGCATCGAAAAAAATCTGGCCGAAAGCCTCAGCAAGGGCTCGGTGGCGCTCCAAGGCGTTCGTATCATCCCCATCAATACTACCAACTTGACGTTGTTGAAACGCAAACATCTGCCGGGCAAGATGGCTCTGGAAACAAGTAATCTTCGGCTCGCTAAGGTGGATGCCTCGTGGATCGAATGACATTACATCGAAATGTTCCTGTCCATCAACGATATTTTGGAGATATTTCCCATGTACAAGAAGATCTGAGACCCCTGAGCCGCCAGGACCTCCAGGGTTCGTGATGATTGTGCCGCCGTGAGTTGGATCGCTTCGTGGCACAATGGCGGGCAGTTTGACGATTGCTATTGATACATTTGTCGGATTAGAGAGATTGTTCCAATCGAGGGGCATGGACAACCGAGCACATTCGAATTCTTCGTAACAGGACTGGAAGCGTAGTCGTGGCAATGCGTCCAAAGTTGACCAGTTGAAAGCACCGGCCGGAGAGTGTCCCTGAAACAAGGCTTGAGTGCTACTTGCTCCAAGGAGCAATAGAAAGAGCATCGAAAGAATTGGCATGATGAAGCTCGAGCTGGTATGTCTGGTCACAAGCTCGACCAGCGTGCAAGGCCATGAGGTGGAGCATATCAATACTATTGTTGGAGACACGAAGAAACGATGGAGGTTGAGGTGAAGCGCAGACAAACCCGCGCGCGGAGATAGGCACAGGAGACTATACCTAACTAGTCTTAGGGAATTCAGGCCGGAAATAAGGTAGTGACCGGCAAAATACGCAACGACAATCATCCACACTACTGGCTAGGCTGCCACTCCGGAAGCTCATGCTCGTCACGCCTTTCAACTTCATGGCTAGCTGAGTTTCCATCCTGATTAGGACTCTCTGCCCTAGACCTTGATACCTAGGACTTCATTTGGGTCTGCGGCGGCAACGTCTTCGTCGTAAGCAGACGAGTCGGTGCGGAGGATAATGATTGCATCCTCGGGCAATGGAAGACTGTCACGGGCCTAGAAAGGCAGCGTCAGCTTTCTGCGTGTTTCAGGCAAAGACTGCTGACGCACGGTTTTCGCAGTAGGCAAGGCACAAACTGCAGTGGCAGCCAGCAGGCAGCTGAAGAGCGTCAAGGACAGCTTCATGATTGCTTCTTGGAGATGAGGTGGGCTTTCTAGGTTGGGTTTGTGTGGTGAAACCGAATTGCTAATGTCTAAACGTCTTTGTGTCGGCGGAACAACGCGTACTTGTACAATTCGCAATTGTTCACGCAAAACAGGGTGTCGACCATGTCTCTTACCGCAGATCCGCGCGGTACAAGCCTTGATCTTGACGAGAAGGAGCAGGTAAAGGCTTTGAGATTTCCGCGCGCATGTGTATTCGCGCGGGATATTCTTGAGCCTTGGCGCTGGCAACAGCGATGCAGTGCTTCACACACGGAGACATACATTGTTCGCGTGAGTTTGCTGGTTGGCAAGAGGAGCTGGGTCTCGATTTGGTCGTAGCCATGTTTCTCCCTTTCCCTTCTGCCGGAGTTGGCCTCAAGCACGCGAAGTTCCAATACAAACGTCTGCCACACGACACATCAGATATGTGCGAGAACTGCGTGAGGGCAGCGGGACATGGAAAGGCTGCCACAAGGCTATTCATTCTGTCTTTGGTCATTCTACTGCTTTCTTCCATCGGTCTCGCCGCGAGCGTATTCCTCCGGCCTTCTGATCTGGATTGTGACAAGCGGCTTTCTCCGTGGTGTAAGACGTCGACCTCGCTTTGATGAATTCCTCGCTGATGAGAACAGCTGCAATGTGGGATGCTGTAGAGTATTGGGAAGGCGACCTCACCAATTACTGGAATCACTCGTCAATCTATCGCGGTCCACCGACACCCGAGAGAGAACAAGCATGGGAAGAGCTATGGCACTGTGAGTAACAAGGATTGCGATTGAAGAGAGATCTTCAAGGTGACCGAAGCAAAAGATCCGGGTATGCCCGTGACCGCCGCTGGCATAGCTGCCCTGGACAAGACACACCATGGCGGAGAGCACATTCAGATCGAGGGTAGTGATCCTGCCAAGCCGATTTATGGGTCTATAGTCGAGGTCTTTCATCAGCTGCATTGCCTGGCAAGTTGGCAAGAATCCAGAACCTAGCTGAGAGCGTCTGCTGACAGCCACTAGAATATGATTCGGCAATACACCTGGTATCTTTCGGGGAATTATGATCCAGACGACGAGTCGATCATTTACCCCTGGGATTTTGTCAATCCAGTGGCGGGCCGTATGCACGTCGACCATTGCTTCGAGGCGTTGAGATTAGATCTCATGTGCTACGGAGATATCACACCCTTGTTGATTGAATATGACGATAGTCGAGCAGTTGGAAGGGTCGCAGACTTCAGTGTTCATCACAAATGCCGGAAATTTGACAAAATTGTGAATTGGGTAAAGCAGAACGGCGTGAGCATTCCTTTTGCTCCGGGGACAGGTCCTGAATAAATCGAAAACTCTCTACCAATAGAATTTGCAAAGGAGACGCGCGTCCAAAGTGGCAGTCAGTTGTGTTGCTCTCATGTTCTTTGTTCTTGGCTTCAAATAGCGTCAAGGCTGGAATACACCGATCAGCTGGAGCTTGGCTTTGGGTGTGAGATGTCAAGGTCAGGATTTGAATTGCGCATCTACGAGATTTATCTTTACTCCTATCGCTCATTGATTGTGTTCATGCAGCAGGTCGTGCGTTGGCACTGGCTGAGCTGCAGCGTACCGAAGCATCCAATCTGTGATCCGATCGAAGTTCTTGCACTTGTGGAATGAATCAAAATCAGCCTTGGAGCCGAGGGTGCTGTTGTCGTCACGAATGACTACATAGGGCGTGATGTCTGCATTGCACTGCAATGCCAATCGAATGGTTTCGATACAGTGGTCGACGTGCATTCGATTCACAACCGGATTGTCCCTGAGAAGGCCAGGAGGTAGTTCCTCGTAATGATCCATCCAAGTGTACTGGCGAATCATGTTCAGGCAGTGCAAATGATGGAACACTTCGATGCCAGCCACAAAGCCTCGTTGAAGTCCCGGAGCTGTCGCCCGGAGATATTTTGTCTCGTCGGGAATGCGGTCCAGGCGTGCCATGTCTGAGTCTTGTATACTAATGCTGGGAACTGTTGGAGGGCGCAAAAACACTTCGATCAGCCTGAAAGATCTCGAAATGGCCTTTGGTGGAGACACCCACAGCTGATCAATCTGTCCCATGCTTTCTCTAATTCAGGTGTCGGTGGGCCTCGATACTGCGTCTTGTGCGCGAAGCTGTTCTCGAAGTTGAACTCGACAAACTCAATGGCTTCTGCAAGCGGTGCTGAAGCGGTCAAGTCAGCTATCAGTCGACAAATTGCGAACTTGTAGGACTTCTTATTACACCATGCACTGATACGAGCAGCGCACTCTTTCTCAGTGGTCTCTTTCCGTTTTCCAGTAGCTAATGCCAGCATCACAATTCCAGCGACAAACATTATCGCACATATGGCGTGTAGCATAGTCGCAGCCTGGCGAGACATGGCTGAATGTGTCCCGGGCCATCGATGTTCTTCTGATTTCGCTTCAAGTGATCGTTTGTACTCCTTTTGGAAGTCATCTTCCAAGACCGAGTATCCAGAGCTCCGGCCCGGGTTCCAAAGTCTTGATGATTTGCAAGCCATTGTGGGTTTCTTGAAAGAGAGGAATAGCCGTCTTTGCGGCAGATTCCATGGCTGCGAAATAGTGTTGTGCATGTGATGACCGGTGTATCGACACAAATTTTCCGAGTCCCTGCATTGCCGTCCTTGGATCACCCGCGCGCAAGCGGACAGTCGCGCGCGCGTTTCTCTCGGTAGCAAAGTAAGCCGCTGTGCATTCGGAGGCGAAATCAAGGCGTGCTGACTCAAACCCGTCTTCTCTATCCAGAAACGTTGAAGATGCCGATAGTGTGAAGGAGTCCAGTAAGAATGTTGCGCGCGCAAGCAAGGGAAGATTAACGGGAAGGAGCCCTGATGAGGTAAGAATCAACAGCACGAATGCCACAACTTCCATACTCTCAAGGAGAAGAAACATGAGCGGCGATAGAGTTAAACAACCGGAAACAAAGACATTGGATCACAGGGATAGCCTTCTCGAGGAACGTACGAGATGCTCGACCCTGTTTTGAGACGACCTGCCTCATCATGGTTCTTGGTTCATGTTCTTTGCTGTATCTGTGTTATTCTGTCCCTCATGCTTTGGATCACGATCTGGTCTTCACGTGATGCTTTGAGTGACCAAGCATGCACCTCTCGGCTCAATGTCTTCTGTACGTCTTGAGTCACAGCTTCTTCAGTCTTACACTGCTAACAGCCCGACCAAACAGCCCCCTTGGCTCCCGTACTCGAATATGAACACTATCAATACCACAATAGCTTAGGCCAACAGAGCATTTACAAAGGACCCCCGAGCAAAGAGAGAGAGGAAGCCTGGGACCGACTGTGGCAATGTAATGCAATGTCGAGACCGGATTACCTCAATGCTAACCTTGGCCACAGTCGGCGCTGTGAACATTCCGGCCAGGGAAATGGAATCGCTGAACAAGTCTCCCAATGCGATGATGTACAAGACGACCGATCCTGAGAAAGGAGAAGGCTTCAACGCCATTATTGAAGGTTTTCATATGCTGCACTGTCTGGTGAGTATCTTCTCAGACTCCCTAACGCCATGTAGACACAACTGACAGTGACTATCTTGAAGAACACGGTGCGGCAGTACACGTATCTCAACGAATTTGAAGAGCGCCCTTTCGGTTTACACATGGACGATACAATGAATCGAAAGCACGTAGACCATTGTATTGAGAGTCTCCGTCTGACCTTAATGTGCAAGCCAGATATTACCCCTTTTCTTCTTAAGATACAGGCTGGGGTGGAACACAGCGAAATTGCAGACTTCGATTCGATGCATAAATGTGTTAATTGGGAAAAGTTGACGAGTTGGATGGAGAAAAACAAAGTCGCCACTTGAGAACTAACACTACGTTGGAGAGTCTATTAGGCCAAAATGAGCGTTCTCCCGTGCCATCAGGGGATCAAACAAACGCGGATGTATAGGGACGAGGTGGACAAGGTATTGCTATCAAAAGGCGATAATGAATACTTGACATTGAACACGTTGTCATGACTCTAATGTACACCAAGCTTTCCTCATTCGACCAAAGATACTACTGCAGTGCGTGTTTGATTCTGGGCCAATGCGATTGTCAGCCGATCCAAGGGCTATTCCCGGTTGTACAGTTGCATCATGGCGAAGGCAGTAAATCACACATTTCGGCCACATGACGTCGGATCGGGTTTCAGCACGCCTCTCCAACGCCTGTAGCTCCTTTACACAGAGGTCGCTGCTTTCTCGGATCTCTGGGAGAATTGCGTTGGCTCCAGAAACAACGATGTGAAGATACATCTGGGCGCCAAGTGCGAGCAATCTTTCCATGGCCAATTGCTCGTCTGCATGAGAGTGACAAACGTGGCCACAAGGACTTTCGCGACATGTCACCGCAAATTGAGAGCCGTCGCGATCAGCAGACGAAGGCCGGTCAAGTTGGCGAAGTAAGTCATGGAGGTCGCATTCAATGGCAAGTCCACGACGTCCAAGCTCCAGAATATTCAGCGCACCTTGCTTCGACATATTGTTTTTCCAGCTGCGAAGACCCGTGATAGAATGGATGGCTCGTATTGGCGCTTGTGATGTAGAGACCATCCAGACACTCATCGCGTCGAGAAGACTGCAAAGTCCGACGTGCTTCGAAGGCTCTGGTGACAAAGAAAGCCATATGACCATCTCGCGGAACAGAGCATGGCACATCACAGTCGCAACTTCAGCCTCGCGCAGCGTTCGGTAATTAGGGGTCGATGCATCGCTGAAGTCGATATCCGTGGGATCGATTTCGAGAGAAGTGCTGCAGGATGGTTTGATATCTGAAAGAAGCGCCATTGCATCTTCCGCTAGATCCTGTAGGTCTTCTACCGATGAATCAAATTTCTAAGACTTGTCAGTATTGAATGGAAATTTCACAGATCATCCATGCCTACCGCCAGCCATATCAAGTGGACCAAAGAGGTTAGCTCCATGATGGACGAACATGGGCCTTGTGTAGTTTTCGCCTGAATTTCGCTTGATTTACTGCTTCTCTCCTCACGATGCTTACGAAGCGCTTCACGATAAAGGTAGTGCCAGGCTTGACTGCTAGGAAGGCCTTCGCTCGAAGTCTTTGACGTATGGGAACCATGAAGCTGACCAAGATGGAGTGACGCAGCAGACAGAATTAGTTCGCGGAAGTTTGTCGACAGATTCGACCAAGAAAGCAAGCAGCCTCGAAGCGTATTGCACGTCGCCAGGCAATGCTGGGGAAGTATTTCGAACACGACATGGTCCAAATAATGCATTATCAGCTCTTGGGGACTCCTTTCCCAACCCAGAGATGGCAGTTCTCCCCACAATTCGTTCAGATTTTGGCGTGGCAGAAGCATGAGAGCTTCAATCGAAACTCCCGTGTCATCGACCATTGTTGCCGATTTAGCAGGTTCGCTCGATGTGTCCGCTGGATAGATGGCATCCATACTACTTGGCACATCCAGCATCCAGTCTTGGGATGCGGTGCTGCAGACTATCGCATCGTCTCCATATCCAAACTCCAGAAAGATATCGTTGGGTTGTGCGAAGGATAAACTTTGCTCATCAAGTTGCCACGTCGAATGGTCATTGGAGCTTCCATCGGCGGGCGCATCGATACTGCCTTGGCTCCGGGTGCTAGACTGCCGTTTTCTGCGAGCCTTAATGAGTGAAGAAATGCGTCGACAGTATTCTCGTTGAATGATTCCGTTGTCGAACCATTCTGGCTTGCGCATATCGTAGCCCGCGCATGCTATTCCAAGACGTACACATGTATTGCAGTCGGGGCTTTGCTCATCGCAACGCTTCCTTCGGGCTTTGCATGTCCAACAATTGCGGTGTTCAGACCTTGGTGCCATGATAGGAAAAGGAGAAGATGAAGGTATACGCAAAACTTTGCGTTCGAGCCAAGAACACTGCAAGGGAGTCAATTTAGTTGCTTCGAACGCTTGTCACAAAGCTTGATATTAGATTTTCAAGAACCGCTAGAGCCAGGTAGTGATCACCAAATGCATGGCAACTTGCGACAAACATTTCGGAACTGTCTCTCAACAGATGCAGGGACGCAGGATCAAGCTGTGCCACATGCTTAGCCCGACTCGTGTTTACACTCTACCAATCGCACAAGCATGCGGAACAGCACCCGGGCATCCTCCCTCTGATTACCTTTCTCTTGCCGCTTTCCTTGCCACCATGCATCGTTCGACCCGTGATCTGGCACCGGTAGGGACGATCTCCCCGAGCTAGAGACGGAATGTTCTTTAGCCCAGAGATATGTATCCTCTGAACCACTCATGACTGAGCGCGGTGGCGTAGCGGAACTCCGCAACAGCTGATACGGCTGGGAAGCCAGGTCCGTTCAGGTAGGTGCAACTGCAGCGCACTGAACTCTTGAAAAGTCCGATATTCTGGGTGACCAAGCCGAGTTCAACGGCCAAGATGATGTTCGCAAGCTCTTTTTCCACAGTCCAGGTTGCCATCGGCCCATCCCCCCGCTAGCCTCTTATTCAGATGATATGTCTCTGGAGTTCTGGGAAGATTCGTCAGAGCAGAGCAGGCTGAATGTCCATGGTGAACTCTCTCGAGTTCGCTGCTCGTCCAACACCTAGCTTCAAAATCTCAAGCTGGCTGAAACGGGAAGGCATATTGTGACCGAGTGGATCCATGCAATGTAACAAGTACATATCTACGGCACGGTGAGCAGACGGAGTGTTGGTGCGGGGTGATGTCGCGTGCGTGCGCCGCAAGAGTGCAGAATCGAAGCAAGATTCGAGGGTTCTTGGGAGGTGAGGTGAGTTGACCTATATTTCAGGAGACCAATCAGGGAGCCGCGGCACTGGATGGAAGGCGGGACTCCATCCCGCTCCGGGCTGCGCTGCGTTCATGCATGAACAAGACGTTGAACGATGAACGACCAATTCTATTTACTTCGGCTGCGAGGCGAAGACCCGTGGAAGCTCCTCTAAACACAGTCTTTCACTTGCTACGCCACAATCGCCGCAGAGTCCTGCGCTGATAGCCATGTGAAAGGCTCCCGCGAACGATCCACCTTGATCCATCTATCGAACGCCCACTGCCTGATCAACCCAAAGTTTTTGCACTGATGCCGGCTTCTCATCTCTGTCTGCACCATCTGCGCTCTTTCAGACCAGACGTACTGGAGTGCGGATACGTCCGCGTGGCACATTACCGATTGCCGAAGGTGCTCGATACAGTGTTCTGCCATGGCATTAGCTGTCATTCGTGCAGCTCTCAGGTGCGCTTGTTACCGTAGTGCTCGGTGAAAACCACGTCTCGCGTTCCATTTGGCAGGAAGAAACTCAGATCGTAGTGATTTGACCAGGCGATTTTGCGAAACATGTTCTGATAACCGTCTTGTTAGCAGATCTAGACAGATCAGCACGAGCTCTTTGCCAACCCACGACACAGTGTAGCTGGTGGAAAACGTCCAGCCCCGTCAGATAATGACCAGGCCTATTCCATATAGGTACAGTCTGGTCAGTCAATCGATCAGCGTCCTCCTGCGGAATGCTGATGGTAACGCCATCTAATACTGGTCAGCTAACATCTTATTGCACACGGGACTCTTTTACATTGATAGAGGTCGTCCCAGAGACTATCTAGATCATCTGATGGCTGTCCGATGTAGGGTCCGCTTTCGTCGTTGAAGCCTTTGGTGAACTTCAGCTGCTCATACTTTACCACGCCATTGGCAGGTGCTATGTGGCTTGTCAGCGCTGAACCATCGACAATTATCCCAGACCACTCACAATAAAGTGCTATCGCTGGATCATGAGAGCGGTTCCAAAGCGTGAACAGTATGGCCAACAGGCTGCATACTGTTGCATATAATACGGAAATATGGAGGCAATGGAGCCGCCGTACGGCTGATCTCCGTTCAGGACCTGGCCACGATACTGTGGCTGCATCGATGAACGCTTCGCTCTCTTCTGAATCTGTGTGCTTGTGCTCTTGGAACAGTGGGAACATTTTGCACAAAGTCGAGTTTGAAGCTCGAACTTCCAGGAAGCATCGAAAGGGGCATCGACTGATTTGCCGCTTGTGAAGCTTTCCCCGGCGGTCCAGAAAGACACGAGATCTCACCGTGGAGCTGTTGATTCCGCGCGCTGATATGTCTCTCATTCGAAGCTGCCACACCCGCGCCCTTGATTTGCATGAAATGCGCGCGGGAGACAAGGCACGCGGGCTCAGTTCAGAGCTTTTCCATCTTACAGGCTACTACTCTCTGCTGTCGAGCGTTCAAAGAATGCACTTCGACTCGAAATGGATCCGGAAAGCCAACAGGCGCTGCTGAGCCCCTTTGAGTCTCCGAAAGAACAATTTACTGCAAGCCAGAAAACCCATCGAAGCTGGCGGAACGCAACTTTCCTCACCTTAATAGCAACCACGATTGTCCTCGCCGTTTGGTTCATTGCTAGATCACTCTCAGCGCTGCAACAGGGAAGTTCCACAAACCCATGGTGTAAGCCAGCCACGGCACTGCGTTAGCTGCGGTTTTCATTGCCGCTGACTTCGAACAGCACCTGGAGAGATACCCGTGGTGCGAGAACGCGTTCGATTCAACGGCTCGTTCTTGTTCGACTCGGCTTTCAAAGGATCTCCCAGCCCTCCACTGGACTGCGCATGGAACGAAGTGACCCACAGTCAGTCTACTCGCTGGTGCCTATTACGCAAGCTAAATTTGAGAAGTCAATTACATCGCGCTCTCAGAAGATGAAGTCCGCCGTCTAGGCAAAGACCCAAGAACTACTGTCCAATTTCCGCCAGAGATTTTTTCGGAAGACAGACCGTATGCCGGCTTTTTGGAAGTCTTTCATCAGCTCCATTGTCTGGTTAGAAAGTTGTCATTAGCCAAGCCCAATATGCCGTTTGCTGAACTACTCGCAGAATGCAATCAGGCAGTATCTCGACATCAGCGAATACCAAGCTCAATTTCCAGGTACGCCGCTAGAGAACAGAATGCACGTTGGTAGATATTTATCCTGAGCGCCAGTTGAGTCTCAAGACTCTGACAATAATCACAGATCACTGTATAGATATCTTGAGGCAGTTCATCATGTGCAACGCGGATACCGGCATTGTTACTATGGCTTGGGTCGAGTGTATGTATAGACCCAGGCGATCGCATATTTGCACTCGCATGACTGACCGACGTGCTTCAGTTATGGACCATCCAACTCCAGACTTCAGCACCATGCATACATGCCGAGACTTCAAAGCCATAAAGGCATGGAGCGATGCCAACTCAATGCCTTGGGTGCCGTTTCGAAAGACCAATGGTACTGTCGAGCTAGACCATTATCCATGATCTTAAGCGAACTTTGAAGTAGGCAAATGAGTCCGTTGAACCTTTTCTCAGTTTTTGACTGCTGTTGAAGCAGATGATTGTGCGTATCAAGGCAGGACAACCGCGACCCTAGAAAAGGGGCTGGATGTTTCCGCGAGCCTACTACTTGTCATGTCCGCCTACACACGGTGATTGCAAGCCAAGGACAAACCGTCTCAGACTTGATCCCTCGCTTTCCGCCGCTATCCCAGCAGCAAGTTAACTCGTTCGCGCGCTGCTTTGTGCGAAATGGATGCGAGTTGTGATATCAAGCGTCTCGCGCTGGTCGAGTCTTGCAGGGCTAGTTTACTCCATTGAGTCCGCGCGTTGAGCTCATTCCGCCCAGAGAAGAGTTGGCCGCGCGCATTTCGAGGATTGCGTATCTTGCTGGAGACAGCAGTACTGTACACTGGTACCGCGCGGATGTTGGATGTGGGCCGTTCGAGTCCATCTACACTTTCTTCATACCCAAAATATCAAGTATATCTACGTACTTTCCTGTAAGTTGCGGGCGGCCTTTCGCTGATCAGTCACACATTGTCCAACTCGCCGCTCTTCACACATCCCAACGCTAGACCCACTCCAGTCGCTCAAACATGCAGACCCGCACACTCCTTGCCTCTCTCTTCGCCGCCGGCTCTATGCTGCAATTCGGCATGGCCTCTCCAGTGCCGGAAGCTTCTGGACTTGAGGTAAGCAAACCGTAAAGCTGACAAGGAAGTTTGGACTGACATGATACCAGACGGCCGGGGTTAGAAAGCCCATCGTCCTGCGTGCTGTCGTCAAGGACGGCATGTCTAAAGAACTAGTTTCTAGGATGGCCAAGCGTACCACTGACAATGTAAGATGGCTTGGAAATCTTTTGACGTAGAGGTGTGGCCGACTCACGTTTTCCCATTAGGCTGCTGAGCCCGAGGTGCCCGTTGTCCTTTATGTTGTGGCGCCATACCATGGTGGAGAGGCGTACTTGGATGAAAGCGAGGAGTAAGCTCTTGAGCTGGATGGGAGGCGGGATCGTGCGCGTATGATCCGGATTTTGTTCGTCTGATCTGATAGCGCAACCACTCACTCGTTTACTATTTCTTTGGAACGAATGGCAGACTCGGAAGTGTTCGGCTTAAGTAGGGATCTTCAGACAGTCCACGTCTCACTTCAGCATGTGCTTTTCCAAGATCGATCAATTGAGCTTCCTTGACATTGCTGCATCCGCTAAAATGATGTCCACCAAGTAGCTTCTGATCGAGGTATCTTTTGTCGAGCTCAACGCGAGCCGCTATGCCACTTGAAATCGCTTTCAGGTTGAAGATCAGCGTTGCTCGATGGCGCCCAAGTATTTTCTCTGACCCATTGAACTAAAGGCTCCCACTTGGCGCATTTGTGAAATGTGTCGAAGTCAGGTTCGGGGGTTTTGGCATCGACAGACAGCTGGCGATGGACGAGGAAAGGCGTGACATCGGCGTTGCACATCAGAGCAAGGCGTAGCGTCTCGATGCAATGGTCTACATGCATACGGGCCTGCACGGGACCGCGGCGAAAAGCCACGGGCGGTACGTGGTAGTGGTCTAACCACGTGAATTGTCGAACCATGTTGAGGCAATGCAGCTGGTGGAAGACCTCGAAAGCGACGAGGTACTCTCCCTGATGTTTGGGAGAGTCTGATTGCATCCACAGGCCATCCGTCGATCGATTTAGGAGGGATAGCTTGTCCGCAGAGATGCCTATGGGGTCGACTACAAGATCGAAATCATCATCAGCATGTCTGGGACCGTGGCAAATAGAGAGCGTCGAAGCATACATGTAATGAGTAGCTCCCATTCCATCTCGAGCTGGGGTGAAGGAGGGCCCCTGAAAGGACTTTTGTGTGCGAAGAAATTTTGAAAGTTGATTTCTTCATAAGAGATTGCTGCACGAAGTGGTGCTGTATGTCGGGTTAATCATTCGCCCCATGCTGTACGCGCTCCATAATCTTACACCACACTCCTGTCTTTTCGGAGCAGTCATGATCGTTTGGTCCCATTGACGTTGACAGGAAGCTGAAAGGTGGTAGGCAAATCCAGGTGATAAACCCCCCAAGGCAGAAGGCCAGCATGCTTGCAACCATGCAACGTGTGTGAGGTATTGTCCGCGCGAATGGGGTCGCCTTCTTGTTGGCCTGGAGATGGAACAAATGTTCTTCCGGGTAGGGACTGGGTGCCACGAACCGAGTCTCTTCCTCATGCATAACCATGCATGCCTCTGCTAATTCCATTTGGCTTTGGTGTTCATGCGGAGAGCAACAAAACATCTTGGCTTTGGCTAGTCGGTAGTAGGAAGTGAGATTCACACATTTTGCAAGCTCTCCTGACAATGCGCGCGCATTCGGGAGCGGTGAGTCTCGAACACATGCGCGCGCGGTCGGCTAGCCACCACAGGTAGCATGCAACACACAGCAGACTATTTCCTACCTTCTTGCCAGGAAAGAACTCGTAGAGTTGCCTCTAGAATTTGGGTGGCGAATGCGCATATTGGTTCTCCATCAGGCCGCCTTGAGGCTAGATCCTAGCACTGATGGAAAGGCGGGAATACTCCGTGATTCGAGAAAAAGCGGCGGTAATGTGTACTTGAATTTTGTCCTTTCCAGGCGGCTCGAGATGTGGGCAATGGCCGGGTATGATCACATCAGGGAGCGGCGAAGGACTCGTAATTTGTAGGGATTTGAGGACAGTGATACGGCGACCAAGCGTGGCAGTCTATGAGCATGTGGAAGAGGCAAAAGGAGACAAGACCCGGAGCGGTGGGCGTCTCCATTTTGTGGGGCAGAGTTTGGAGGGTTCAAGGTCGGAGTCTAGATGCCGAACGTCGGTGTTTGCTCTTCCGTGATTATGTATCTCTTCTTGCCCTGGCAATGCATCTGAGGGAAGAGTGTCCGAAAGCATCGAAAATGGCTGGTCTTGTCAAACGTTTGCAGACATTTTATTCTGTTCGAAAAGGGCAATTGCTGGAATGCAGAGGCCACGAACAATGAATCTCGGGAATAGCAGAGGCTGAGTATAGGCAAGACGCTGATTGGGTGAAGTGGCTCGTCACATGCTTCCAGATCTTAATCCCAGCAAAGCTGAGGGAGAAAGCGTGTCGCCCAAGTCACGCGTGCGTCTCGAGAGGTCAGCCGCGTGCATGCCTCGACAGACCCCGCGAGTCGCTTAATAAAACCACTAATGTCATCCCTCTGAGCACAAATGATGGTTACGCGCACCTCTCTTCAACACCTCCCAACACCACCTTCACAGGTGGATAACTTGTTGGCCAGTCGTCGCCGCTCATCCTCTACCGCCTCGTGAAGACATGAAATCGTCTCTTGGAGCAGCTGCGTATGGAAGTCCGCAGGCACGTGTTGTGTCACTCGGGACCCGGGGTACAGCGCGTCGACTCGAAGATGTTTCATAACTGCAAGCCTCGACCGCCGCCAGGTACGCTCTCGTTTGCTGTGAGCCACGACGCAACCACAATCGTTACACTCTGGGCAGGCTCGAAGTGCGGGATAAGGTACGTGCTGCAGAGCCGCGTCGACGGCTGATACCAGAATCTCGTCCAGGCAGCGCCGAGAACCATGGAGCTTTGTTCGTACATTCGGCCCTCCAGGCAGATTCCCGTCGAAGAGCGGGTAGTTAACAGTCCTGCTGCCAAGATCGCAGTCGCGGCGTCCTCGTAAGCAGCAAGCTTGGTCAGGCGCATTTGAAGCAGTGCACTCTCGTCGGCCAGCAATTTGAACGCCGCCAAGGCGAAGTGCTCTCCGTCCGGGTCTAGTGAGCGTCCGTGCAGACGTTGCATCGCACTGTCGAAGAAACGCCAGAGACCCAGTGAGCCTCTGTAGGAGGCAAGCATGCCGCGGTCTATCGCCGCACCGCCGTCGTGGTGTTGGACAGTCTTGTACAGTGGCGGGATGTCGACGCCGGTCTTGCCTTTGATTGACTCTACCGCTTTCGCATGCTCGCCCACAAGGCGCAAGGCCTCGTCGAGGTCTGTCTTCGCAATCTCGTGCCGATGTTGCCAGGCGTCTCGCTGCTCTTCTGCAAACTCCAGGGCTGATTTCAAGCGTGCTTCCTCCTCCTGGCTGTGCTCGTGCGTGACTTTGAGATTGGTTGCAAGTCGAAGGAGGCTCTCTCGGTCCGATCGTAGCGCTAAAATGTGTTAGCTCAATCTTGCAGATCTCTGTCTTTCCGCTTCTAGGTGCTGAGGTGCGACTGCGCGCCTATCACGCTCCCGCGTCGCCTTGCTCTCCAGACGGTCTCGTGTGCATTGCAGCGTGAAGACGTGGTTAGCGCGGCGATGAAGTACTTCTTGTGTTGTGCTGTCTCCGCGAGCGTGATCGTCGAGGAGCTGCGGGGCCTGCTGTATCGTGTCCTGACGGACGTCGTCGCTGGCGTCGTCCTCGTTCCCAGTGTCGTCGTCTCGCCGCCTTTTCGGCATGGTGGGCTTCGCTTAGAATGTAGCAGGGAAACCAGCAGTGCGCTGTGCGGGTGTCAGAGGTCATTCACAAGTGGTCGACCTCAGGTGAAGAGGGCTTACAGTCGCTGCTGCGGAACCACCACCGTGGCCTGTAGGCCCTTTCCATAGCCAGTCGTCCATGTCGACGCCGTTCCTGTCATCCCCAAAGTAGCGGAGGCGAAGCTCGCCATGTTCGTGGCGCTGTCCCCAGAGATCGGTTGACGCTTTCCTCCGATGCCTTCTGTGACTGCGAGGCACAGGAGTGCTCCACCTCAGAAGGTAGGGAGTGGGCAGCCTACGAATCTTGGCCGCTCCTAATGTCCATGTCATGCCCGTGGGACTAAGAGGTGCCGCAGGGGCGCAGACACAGGCAGCAGTCCCGACGCAGCGCTGTATGCCAATCGTGCGAGCCCAACCCAACCGTTCGGCGGTGGGGTGAGTTCCTCGAGCAGGCACTACTCGCAGCTACGGCACGATAGCTCCCAACCGATGGCGCAGCACCGCTCTTTATGAACGCGATTGGTGCCCTCAGTTTCATGTGTGACCCCTTCCCAGCGGAGGGTGTCAAATGTCTCCGTCGAGCTATGGGCGAACGGCAGCGTCGAGTGGCAGCGTGGGTGCGCGCATTAGGGATGGATAGAAGGCAGCGATCGTGGGACGGCGTTGCGACCGTAGGAGAGGGCGGCGACAACGCGTCCTCCGTGCGAGATAGAGGGCGTGGCCGCGACGGAGGGCACGAGGGAGGAGGTCGACACCGCGACCGCGAGGCAGCGCGAGCTGAGGTCGGAGCGCCGTCGTTATCGACCGTTACGCCGAGCTGCGACGATCTCGAAGCGGGCGGCGCCAAACCCGAACGGGGTTGCCCTGCACCTCTTGTACGGAGGGGTCTCAGCTGGGGGTTTAGTGGGTTTAGTGGGTTTAGTGGGTTTGGACTGTCCGTTTCGGTGTTTAAATTAGAGACATCGCAAGTGTCCGGTTTCATCTTTTCTAGAGCTGCTACGAGCCTAGGAGACAGTCGCCAAGATGCCTACGCCGACGGACTTCTACAAGTTGACGGATATCGATCGCCGCCAACGCATAGGCGCCGTGTGCCGGAGCACGAGGCGATGATCAAAGGTCTTGTCCCGCCTGAGAAGCTACTCATCTTCGATGTTGCTGAAGGCTGGGAGCCTCTGTGCAAGTTTCTCGACAAGCCGGTCCCGGACGTTCCATTTCCTAACGGCAATGGCACGGAGTTCTATGAGAGGGCAGCGAAGTTGATGCAGAAGAGAGATCGGGTGGCGTATGTGAATATGGCTTTGAGTGCGGTGGCGGTTGCTGAATGTGCTTTTGGGATCTATCAGACTTGGTTGAAAAGAGGAAATGAGTTGGCTTTGCGATGGATTATTATACATTAAAATGCATCTGCCATTGAACTTCTCGAGTAAAAGACCCGCCAGCGAGCTAGAACCATCAACATAGGCGTCCTGCCCATCTAAACCTTGCTGTATATCAATATGCATGGTTGGAATCTCGTGCCGAAGCCATTCGTTGGATCTTGTAACTCCTGGAACGTGCCGCGTCCTGCTGTCGTTGATCCGACTGTAGTATCGTCATTCGCGATGCTGAAGGTGACTCGATCTTGTTCTCTCATGGCAGCGATGTAGTGTCCTCCGGCGATGGACGCACCGGCATGAGCGACTACGCTGTCCAAACGATAGACGTGATCATCGCCATCAGCCGCAAATGGAGCCAGGTTCAAGTACTCATCGTAGTTGACTGGGTTCGTAATCTTTCTTGCATTCGCAGTAGAACCGATGCCGGAATGAAGGAATCGCTGCAGACGGATGACCAGCACTTCTGGGAATCGCTCCATTCGTCTCCGCCGCTGCCTGACAGGGTGCTTTGTCCGTGCCCAAAAGTTGTACAGGCATTGCTGACTTTCGCACCGAATTTCGGTTGAGTTGTCCTCAAAGTACCGTCGCAGATACTCGATCAGGCTGAGACCTCTTTGTGGTATATAGATGTCGAGATCAAGCACATGCTCCAGCATGTCTTCAGTGGAATGCTTTGTCGACGTGTTGTTGCAGTCGCCGCACGTCCAAGAATCTGCCAGTGAGTATTTGATCACGTCCGCCAGCCGGATGTCATCGCTCGGCAGAGTTTGGTCCTCTAGGTGCTGCAACAGATAGCAGAGGAAGTCCAATGCCTCGCTTTGCCCTTCAGCTTCGAATTCCCCTCTCAGCTCTGGATTTATCGGAAGATTGGCCATGCACGCACTATTGAGCGTGCGGACAGCTTGCAAAGGACCAGCAACGCGATATTGCGCCGACAACACCCTAAGTTCTGGCCTATTCCAATAAGTGTGCGCAAGGTCTTGAAGTGCACAAACGACACAGTTCCGCCTCTCAAGCAAGCAGTTTTTGTGCATCTTACCCAAGTACCGATAGAACGCAGGTACATGGATAAGAGCCTGCACGAGTGCGTTACGGTAACAGAAGTCTCTCTTGTTCCACAGTCCCCACGAGCGATTTGTAATAGTCGGCGGCAACCGGTTCACACGGTTGCCGCTCAAGACACTCTGCGGGATGATTGCCTCACCAGTCCTGTCCAACCTTCCTCTTCTCTTGATCAGGTTGGGGTCCAAAGGACTCGGTGGCGGTGTCTTTGACTTGGACCCTCGTGGAGACTTGGAGATACCACCGGAAACGGGAGATGACTTTGTTGGACTGCGCCTCGACCTTCCAGGCGGTAAGATTGATGAGCTTCCTTTGTTTGCATACTGTGGTCGGGGCGCTCCTCTTGGAGATTTGGAGACGCCTTGAGCAGAACCCGTAGGCGACTTTCGAGGAGAGCCTTGTCGGCCTTTCGGGAGAATGGGCGAGTTACCTACATTCGCGTAGACCGGTCGAGGCCTTCGACGGCGCTGCCCTGGTGCGCGTTTCTTCGGCTTGGAGACGTCTGAACCATCGTTCAAATACTTCCCCTTCTCTGCCTGATCTCTCGTCAGGACGGCCATGATTGCGTCGTATGCGCTCACTTGAAGGCCTCCGGGTGTGTTGCCAGAGACCAGCTTGAGGGGTTGGCCGAATACAAGATCGTAAAGGTACGAGAAGATGTTCTGCATGAGTGCGAAAGATGCTTGGGTAGAGGTGGGAGAGAGGCAATTCAGAGACGATTGTTTGCTTAATAAGAGCTGGTCCTATTGTCCCACAATATGTGAAGGGACAATGGAGAGTCAAACCTCACTTGAACGAAACAATGTTGTGAAATGAGAGTGATACTTGCTGCGAATCATACGGAGAAGTCTGGACATGAAGCAGGTGGCGGGTGTCTTTGTTTCTCTTCACGTCTAGAGAGATTCCGGCCATGAGAGCGTGAGAGACAAAGGGGTAGGCCAAATGGTAGCATGGCCTCAAAGGGCTTTGAGACAAGCATCGTAGGGGAGAGCGACGCGCACAGAGACTGCGCACGATCTCCAAGTCTTGCGATGGCAACTATGCAATCGAGAGAAAAGATGAACGACGGGATTTTGATGGAAGTGTGAGAGAGCAGGAGAAGGTGAAGTTGAAGGAAGAGTGGGTCCTCCAGCGGGAGTTGCCGCCGTCCTTTTCAACCTCCTCTCTTCCGTGCAGTCTCTCTTCTCTACAACAATCTATCACATCTGCAAAATTTTCACAGACTCACTCGTTGTCTTGCATCTCGCGTTGCTCAGAAGACAAAGCAGCAATCGAGACTGCTCTTCCCCACGTCAGTTGAAAGGACTTTCGGATTCGAGCCATTCATCAACAAAGAACAATGGATCCAGAGAACGACGTGACAAGCCGAGGAGAAGGCTACGAGGAAGAGCACGTGCATAGCGTGTACGAGCAAATCGCGTCTCACTTCTCCTCAACCCGCTACAAGGTCAGAGATTGCCACAAGCCCGAGATCATGCAGAGACAAAGACTAATCCGACACAGCCCTGGCCCATCATCGAACGCTTCCTAAAGAACCTCCCTCCCGGGTCCATCGGTCTCGATATCGGCTGCGGCAACGGCAAATACCTCGCCGTCAATCCCGAGATCTTCATTGTCGGATCCGACCGGTGTGTCTATCTAAGCAGCAAGCCTCGGTGAGTGAGGGTGTAGTGACTGACGAGGTAAGTACAGATCTCATAATCTTGTAAAGATTGCGTCGCAGCATCAGCCGCACGCTGTGGTGGTTGCGGATATTTTGGATCTGCCGCATCAGGTGCATTTCTTTGATTTTGCGATTTCGATTGCGGTTGTGCATCATCTTTCGACGCCTGAGAGGCGGATCGAAGCTGTAAGATCGATTTTGGAGACTTTGAAGCCTGGTGGTCAGGCGCTTGTGTATGTCTGGGCTCTTGAGCAGGAGAGTAGCCGGCGTGGGTGGAGTGAGAACGATGATCAAGATGTCATGGTGCCGTGGGTCATGAAAGGCTCAAAGAAGGCCAAGGCGGAAAGTGGTTCTGAGGCACCATCCGCTGACAAGACTTTCCATCGCTACTATCATCTCTACCGCAAAGGCGAGCTCGAGCAGGATCTTGCAGCTGCTGGTGGCAAAGTCGTAGAGGCAGGCTATGAGAAAGACAACTGGTGGGCCATCGCCAAACCGGACGAGACTTGAGAAGTGATCAAGTCAAATGTTGGCGATCACTTTAAAGTTTTGAAGCTACCGGCTCTGAGACGGCGACACCGATTTCAAGTACACTGCGAAATTGCTCCGGCGACCTGCGACCCAGCCCACACTCGCTCGAGACACTGAACGCAGGCACGAACTTGCCAGCAGCCTTGATCCTCTCCCTGGTACCTTCGAGATCTTCCGGATGCAGCAGTCCTAGGCAAAGTTCGTGGCTTCCAGCATACTTCTGCAGTGCCTGCAATGGCTCAAAGTAACGCTCATCAGTCCGGTCCTTCGGCACAGGGAGATGGATGAAATCGACACCCCGCTTGCAACTCTGCAACAGACCAGTTGCCACATCAACCAAAGCCTTCGTATCCTTTGGCTCAAGGAAATGCTTCCCCTGCATGTCACCTAAACAAACCATGAATCAGCAACACTCTCCACTCCCTCTCCACTCTCTACCCTCAAACTCACCATAACACAAATGCACCCCAACCTCCACACCCTCAGGCACCTGCCCACAACACGCCCCCAACCTC
>JAOTRH010477652.1:0-25904 GCA_034768845.1 Heliamphora exappendiculata
ATGGTGGTTTTAAGGGCGGTTTTGAGGTGGGACGGTGGTTTTCGTTAAATTGAACTGAAATTGTAACGGTTGGGGTCTCTTTGATGTTAAAATCAAACCTGATTGGGTGTTAGCGCAATTTTTGAAACCACATGAGAGGTTTCTATTTTTGTCAGAAATCTCAGAGGGGATTAGTGTAATTTACCCAAAAAATAAATAAAAATTTTTAGGATTTTCTAAATCTTTTTGAAAATTTTCTAGAGGTTTTGCAAAATTTTCTAGAGGTTTTCCAAAATTTTCTAGAGATTTTTTAAAGTTTTGTAGAGAATTTCTAAAATTTTCCTAAGATTTTCTAAAAGATTCCTAAGATTTTTCAAAATTTTTAGAATTTTCTCAAATTTCCTCCTATGATTTTTCAAAATTTTCCAAATTTTCCTAAAAATTTTTCTAAGATTTTCTAAAGTTTTCTTCTTCAAAATTGCTAGGATTTTTCAAAATTTTTCTAAAAATTTTTCTAAGATTTTCTAAAAATTTTCTTCCCTAAATTTTTCTATGACTTTTAGAAAATTTCCTAGGATTCTTTGCCCTTTCTTTTTAGAAAGTTTTGACAAAATTTCTTTTTGATAAAAATTACTCATTTAGTTGTTATATCCCAAAAACAAAAACAAAAAAATTCCCTCATTTAATTTTTATGCTTTTCACTAAAATAAGTGTCCCATTTTCATTATTTGTCCAAAAATCCTAAGTGTTCCTACTGTTTTAAATCTCCATATCAAAGGTACCTAAACTAAGTTCAAATCCCAAGCATCGCATCCATACTAAAATAAATCATCATCATTCATCATCATATGGAGGATCCTAAGTATACGTCTACGTCTAATATATCATGCTTTGGTATTTAAAACAGTAAGGATAGGGTACCTACCGAGGGTCGCTGACGAGAGATATGGTGGTCAGGCTCCTGGAGAAGAACGTCAACAGCAACCGCGTCAGCAGGAGGCTCGTAGTGTCTCATTCTGCAGTATACAATGCGGTGAGGAACCAGATCATAGGTGTGTGGGTCAAAAGGTGCAGGATCACCCTCTCCAGCGTATGGATCCAGAAAATCAGCCATCTCAGCCTCTGCAGCAGCATCTGCAGCCGCCTGTGCCTCAGCGGCTGCCCAGGCCTCCTCCTCGGCTGTTTGACGAGAGGCACGCTCTGCCTCAAGAAGAAGAGCATCCATCGCAGCGTTCGGCTGCATAGCAGTGACCCCGTTGGCAGGGAGACTGGTGGTCGTATCCCTGAGTGTCCCCATGGAGGAACTCTCAGCAGCCGCGGGACCCCGTCGTGCCCCTAAGTCATCATCTCCCTGACCCAATCCCGCTATGAAAAGGAACGAAATCACAAATAGGAGAGTGAACATCGTGAGAGAGGTAAGAGGCAAGAAAGAGTGAGGAAAAGGAGTTTAAAAGCTTGGAAGAACAAGAGAGAGTTTGAGAGCGCCTAGAAGCTAGAGAGAGAGTGAGGAATGAAGAATGAGGCGGTTCGCGCGTCTTAAAGGACTGGACACGCGTCTCAAGTTGGCGGCCGCCATATATCATGTTGGCGACCGCCATGTTTCCCGAACGTCACATGGTGACCGCCATGTTGTAGGGGTTTTAAGTGGGCGGCCGCCATGTCAGAGGGGTTTCACCTTGGCGACCGCCAGGTTGTCAAACGTCACGTCGCTTCCGTCTTGGCGACCGCCATGTCTGGGTGTCATTATTGCGTTTAGGAGCTGTTTGGGATGGTTCGCTATGATTTTTCTTTTAGTTTTAGGTGTTTTACTAAAAAAATGTTTGTCTAAATATATATATACATAAATAATTTTGTTTTCTTATGGTGTGCTATTTGTGTTTTGGGCATATTGAGTTCATTGGTGTTATTTTGAAAATATGATAATATTTATAAAAAAAAAAACTGTTTCTTCCCTTTTTCTTCCCTTCAAAACTTATTCTTTATTTTGTGTTTATCTTGCTCTCGATAAATTTAATTTTAAGTCATAATTTGGCTTTTAATTATTTTTATCCTGTACCTCGTCCCGAATTTTTAGGTCTTAACTCGACCTATTAATTCGTGGTTTATTTTCTTTCCCGATAAATTTAATTTTAAGTCATAATTTGGCTTTTAATTATTTTTATCCCGTACCTCGTCCCGAATTTTTAAGTCTTAACTCGACGTATTAATTCGTGGTTCATTTTTCGATAAATTTAATTTTAAACCCTAACTAGGCTTTTAATTATTTTTATCTCATACCTCGTTTCAAATTTTTAGGTCTTAACTCGACCTATTAATTCGTGATTTTCTCCCGGTAAAATTAACTCTAAGTCATAAAATTTGGCTTTTAGTTATTTTTTATCCCGCTTCTATCCCGGAATTTTGAGATCTTAACTCGACCGATCAATTCATGATTGCTTTTCCGATTAAAATAATTTTTTGGATCATAACTCAATCCTTTTAATTCTTTTATCCCCAGCTGAGTTCTTAGATCTTAACTTGATCTTTGATTTGTTTGCACTCCATTTAGATCTTAACTCGATCTTTAGGATTTGTTCGATTATACCAGCATGTGCATCATTTTAACATCTATGTCGTGCTACATTTTGCATCATATTTTGCATCTTTGCATTTTGCCCCAGGAACTACGTTTTGGTCTGATCCCTAGCAAAAGGGATGCATAGGCAACTTGATGAAAGTTCGAGTACGACCAACATCATATGTATGCTTGTGTGTTTGTGGCCTAAGATTGATGATTCGGTCAAATAACTGTTGTCTCTGCATCTTTAATATAACTTATATCACGAGTTGCTATACGAGTCATATCAAAGAGGGGCAACTATAGACACCCAAATTTGACCCCACCCAATCTTAAGTGGATCCGATGTTGAAAACAGGTGAAACAAATGTTTCAGTTCAATCCCCGAGAAGTGATCCAAGCTCGGAATTTGAACCTTAAACAGTAAAAACCTTCAAAACTAGTAACTTGTTGTCCAAGCAATTCCCAAACATGGCGACCACCAACTTCATTGTGGCAACCGTCAATAGAACATTGTGGAACCTTTTCCAAAATGGTGACCGCCAACCTCAATATGGCGACCGCCAACTCACATTGTGGCAGCCGCCAACTCCAAATGGCATGACGTGTCCCCCAAATGTGAAAGCATCTCATTGATTGAAGAACTCTATAAATACTGTACTCCTGGTACGTTTTCAAGGACATAATTTGAGTGTGAGGCTTTGAGAGTGAAGCTCTGCCGAGACGCCGAGCAATTTCGAGCCCCGACGCCGAAATCCTGCCGAAATCACCTCCCGAGGTTCAACTCATTGAAGCACGTTCCCTATTTGAGAATTTCTACACAATCTAGGTATTTCTTTTAAATTCAATCTTAATTTGCATACTTCTTTTATTTGTATAGTTAATTTTATTCTTTTCAATTCAATTCCTTTCATTTGGTTTAGTTTTTTTTTTCTTTAACTTAGTCTCTTTTAATTAATTGTTTAGTTTACACATTGCACACATAACACATTGCTACCTTTTTATTATTTTCATTAAATAGTGCAAATATATCTTAACAATTATAACTAATTAATATTGTTAATTGTTATAATAATGCACTTACATACATATGGATATAGTTACCAATACTATATTCATAATTGACAATTAAAATAGCATAGTTTATTTTATTTTTCTTTTTATATTCCATTGCTCTATTTCTCTTTCAATATAGTTTAATTTCATTTGTTAGTAGTAGTCTAATCTTCTAATATTCATTTTCCTTCTTATTTCATTATTAGTTTAATGTTTCCTTATTAGTCTTTGTTTTTTTTACTTTTTTTTTTTTAGTAGTGTAATTTTCTTTTCTTTGATGTAGTTTTGATTTCTCTTTTAATATCTCATTTTATTTTCTTTTTAGGTTAATGTTCCGTTTATTTTCTATTTCTTTTAATTCCCTTTCAATAGCAATGTAATTTTATTTTATTTTATTTTCTTTCATTTTATTGTCTAGCTTTATTCACCTCATAATGTAGCACTTTAATTTCTTTAATTATTAGTTTTAATTTTCTTATAAAAATCCCATTTAGCATTTCTTCTCTTCTAATACTAATACTTATAGAATTTCATTTTCATTTTCTTTTCTTTTATCCTTCTTTTTCATTATTTCATTAAAACCAAAAACTACAAAAAGATTTTAGGTTAATTTTCATATTTAAGTAGCTCATAATTTTCTCTTTTGTTCCATTATTCTTTTCATATTCTTTTATTTTCTTCTTCTTTTCTTTCATTCCCTTTTAAAAATATAAAATGTAAATAAATTAAATTTTCTTTTATTTTTAAAATCTTCATTTCTTTTTATTTTTGTTAAAACTTAAAAATCACAAAAAGCTTTCTAAATTTTCTTTCATCTTTTAAGTGTTATCTTCTTTTATTTTCTTCTTATTTTCTTTTGTCTCTTTTAAAACATAAAATGTAAATAATTAGATTTTATAAGAATTTTTTAACATTTTATTTTGGCTTAATCAATCTTTTATAAAACTTTCTTTTATTTCTTTCTTCTACAAATCAAAATCTCAAATATTTGCTTGTTAATACAAAATATTTATTATTTTGGTTAGTTTTTTTTTAACATAGAATTTTTATAATGCCTTCTAATTTTGTAAATAATTGGACAGCATGCATATTGTATATATTAGTTTAGGATTTAGTTGCCTTGCTTTAAAAATTGTATAGTTTATTTTCATTTGCAATCTATATTTAGGTAATTTTGGTAATTTTATGCATTTAAAAAAAAAATCAAAGCATGTTAGTTTAGATTGATTAAACGGTATTGCATGTGGGTATATTTCATATATTTTTTAAATAGAAATTACATACCATAGGACTTAAGATTTTATCCCTTTATTTGCTTTAATTTGGAGTGCTATGTACATATGTTATGTATTTTTCACATTTGATTTTGAATGTTCCTCTTTGTCTCCACTTTTTTTATTTGCATGCATTTGAAAAATTATATTAAAGAACCAATGATAATTTGTAGAAGCCAACCTTACGGTTGGACGAACAGAGTGCCTAACACCTTCTCCGATTCGTACATTAGCTCCCGGACTCTCTTTCTCTGGTTAAACGCTTTTAAGATCAGTTAGCCATTTTTTTTCTTAGTTTTTCTCAAAAACTAACTGGAGACTCTATTTTCAATGAAATAGAATTTTCAAAAGTTAGTTTTCAAGGTGTTAAAGTATTTTTCAAAACATATTTGAATTCACTTATTCATTTTTTTTAACTCCCAAATTCCAACGCCACAATTGGTCTTGGTCCTGCATGCCCTGTTCATTTAAGTTTGTTCCGGACCGTGTATGCGACCACACCCCTTTTGGACCTCAAAATACCCTCGCCGCAACATTTATTTCTCGCGGCCATAACATTCTTCATCTTGTTTCTCGCAGTAACCATATCTTTCTCACGGCCGCGTGTTTTGTGACTTGTTTTGTCACGGTCGCAACATTGGTTGCTACGGCTGTAAGTTTTTTACATGTCCAGTAGCTTAAATATGGTGTTTAAATCTCTTTTATTTATTCTGTATAGCCTGTCCATAGCATGTGAAGGGCAAAAACATTGTTGTATGACATTTAGATCTTTATTTGTTCGTTTCACCGCTTCTTTGCACATTTTTCCACTTTGCTTGGCTAAAACGATACATGTGGCATATCTAAAAATAATAACTAAATTGCATAACTCTAGGATCATAGGTAGGATTTTGTTTCTTTACTTATTTTTTGTTTAAACTCTCTCTAACCTCTAATTATGTATATGTTACACTTAAAAAAGTTTACAACAAGAACTAATATTAACAAAGTTGAGATCAACCTCATAGTTGGGCAAAAAGGGTACCTAAAGCATTCTATTTTTGTACCTTAGCCCTCAAATCTTCTTTTTCTCTGGTTACGCTTTTAAAAGACCAGCAACTTTTTTTTTATATTTTTAAATTTTTTTCAAAAACCAAGTGGCAACTCCATTTTGTTTTAAAACGTACTCGAATATTTTGGATATTTTGTTTTTTTTTAAAGAATATTTTTTTAAAAACAATAGATATCCGGTGTACCGTTTCCAATGAAAACACATTCTTGTAATTTTTCTAGCGACTCTACTGGGGACTGATTTTTCAAAAAAATCATAAGATGGATTAACTTGAAATGTCAATGGTTTTTATCTTAAACATTTCATTGGTATTTGCATTCGTATTTGCATATTCTTGACTCTATTTAAAATGTACACTGAGTGTAGACCTACCAGCTTTTGTGCATATAGCTTATTAGAACCATTTCTTTTAGGATCAATAAATCTTTTAGGGTTATATGATTTTCTTTTATGGATGCTTTTGTTTGTATAGCTGTTACCCCGATTAGGATTAGTTTTCCTCTTCCTAATCCATCGTCGAGAGTGAGTTGTTTCGAGTTTAGACCCGACTGACGAGTCCATCGATTTACATGAGTCTTTTAAGTTCAGATACCCAGAATAATAGCTCCGAGTAGATAAGAGCCTATATGCACTTGAGCCCGATCTCCAAATGAAAGACTCAGATGTGTAGATCAGTTGAGGATATCGATGACAGATCCAGAATTGACTATGGAAGATATGATGAGGGTGATCTTAGAGTTACAATGGACAGTTGAAGGTGTCAGCACTATAGTGACCAATTAGGTTAGTATTCAGACACAGTGTCAGGTACAAATCCAGGCTTTACAGATTCGGGTTATAGACCCCAATGTAGTTCTCCCAAATGGCCAAGAAGACGGAGTAGAAGATAACCATTGGGATGAAAATGTGGGACCCAAGAGAGCCTAACAAGTAACTGTGCAGCCCGTTCAACCGGGAATCCTAGAAGTCCTAGCCACGAAGGAGTCAATCTTGTCTGATAAAGTCGACAAATTGGAAAAGATTTTGAGGAAAGCCTGGGGGATTGAAGATTGCATATTAGATGTTGAGGGACTCTATTTGTTCCCCGATGCTAAGCTTCTCGAGAAGTTCAAGATGCCCGACATGGAGAAATCTGACGAAACTAGAGACCCAAAAATCCATCTGAGGATGTACATGAAAATCTTGTCGCCGATGGGAATTAGTGATCAGTTGAAGGATCCGCTCTTCCAACGGCCTTTATCAAGAGCCGCTCAGAAGTGGTTTCTATCTTTTGATGCTGCGAAGACGAGAACCTAGGAGGACATTGCCACCGCATTCGTCAACTAGTATAACTATAACATTCAGCTTGACGTTACCACTCTGGTACTCGAGACTACTCGGTAAGAGGCCAAGGAGTCTTTCGTTATGTTTCTGACCCAATGGAGAGCCAAGACTGTGAAAATGACGAACCGACCCATTGAGAAGCAATAAATGAGGATGGTGTGAAGAACTTGCAGCCATAGTTCTGCAAATATCTGATAACACAGTTGATAATAACATTTGAACAAGTTTTCGATGCTAGAGTACAAATAGAGAATGTGCTACAGTCTGGGGATATTGAGAAAGGAGAATCAAGCCAAAGAGTAATCTGAAAGCCATATGCCAACAACACGAACAATGCCACCAATGCAATGAACTGGGGCTATGAAGTGAACATGTTGAATCCCAACCCAAACCAAGCTAATCCACTTTCCTAGCCAACTACCCAAAATCTACCCCGCAACCAAAAGAGAACTTTCACCCAACTTACTGTACCCTTGTCTTCTATTTTAAACCACCTGATTGAGAGAGGTTTCCTAATGCCTTTGGAGCCGACCCCACTTTCGAATCCTTTATCGCCTAGATATAATCCAACCTAGTACTAAGCCTTCCACCAGAAGCATGGTCATTTAACCTACAACTGCATGAGGCTCCAACATGAGATTCAAGATTTGATAGGTAAGAAGGTGATTCCTCCACGCACAGTCGTTCAGAAATCAAATGTGACCACTAATCCTCTGCCGAATCATGCAACTCAACAGAATGTGAATGCCATTAAAGAAGAGTCAAAAAGTTTCGATCCTACCAAATTCATAGTATCCGGAACAGAGTCGAAGCCAATTATAATTCTGTTGTCCGATCAAGAGGTACTGCTGCTCAACGACCTTATTCAGGATCTGATAGACGATAGTTTTAATAATTCTTCAATCTTTATCGTCCACGAGGAGGAAGTTCCTCCCCCTGTCGATAGTAATGATGAAGAAGATGAATAAATTAGACAGCGGTGGGAAAATCTAGCATTCCTTGAGGCATTTGATGAGTTAGAGGAAGCTGGAATTAACATTAGATAGCACGTTCCGACCGTTCCAGGTGATGATACATCATGGCACCGTGGGGCAGCTTGGTACGGGAAAGTCGAGTCGAGTTTTAGAGTTGAAGAGGCAGAGAAAGAAGTGTAAAAAACAAGAGAGTCTTCGAAAGGAATGGTAGTTGATAATGAGAGTAGGAAGGAAGAGAATTTGTCGACCAGTAAGGAGACAGAGAAGAAAGAAGAGCAAGAAGAGAAACAGGACTCACCCCAGATGAACTCGTTGGAAACCGCAAGTTTTGTGTTCGATTTCTCTGTATACATCATTACTCTTCATGAACCAAAACTAAGAACTCCTCTACCTAAAGAGACAGCTTTATGTTCTCTCGACGTAAAGAAAATATTATACTAAGAAGAGAACAATCTTTGGAAATTGAAAGAAATAGAGCAAGAATGCATGGATATAGAGTATGATGAAGGAAAAGACATGCCGAAATGGCACCCAATTGTGGAGGAACCGTATGACCATGGAGGTTCTTGGGAACCTTGGGTCCCACCCCCGCCATATGACTACGAGGATCCATTTGATGAGGTATCGTTGCCACAACTCTTCGAACTTGAGACTGCTATTAGTGAAGAATCTCATTGGTTTGTGCAAAATGTAATGGGAATCGAGGTGGATCTTTGGAGACTCGAAGGAATTAGTAAGGAAGACAATCAAGGAAAATCCAGCATGGATGACTTTTGGACTTTCCAAGGAAAGACATAGCTGGTGGTTAAAATTCGAGACGTGGCCGACCAGTTCAAGGGCTTATGGGAACCCGAGGAGTAAGTTAAACACTTGACAAGAAGTGGGAGGCACTTTAAGCCCGCACAGCTAGAAAAGGAGCAGTCAATTAGGGGCATGGAGGAACCAAGAAAGCAAGCAAAGAAGTAGAATAGTGAAGAGGAAGAAAGTTTTGAAGAAGCTCAAGAAGACGCTGGTGAATGTGAGCATTTGGGGGCTATTTGTCGTTCCCATAAGCATCGGTAGGTAATTTTGAAGGCTTTCAATAGTTTGGACATTCCGATCGATGTCTCCCCCAACCAGTTGGTTAGAATGTTGATACCCGAGAAGCAGTCCAATGTCATCGCTTTTGGTGACAAGGACTTTCCAAATGAAGGGCCATCACACAACAAGCCATTACACCTGTCTATTCAGTGCTTGGGGAAGTAGGTGCCAATCATTTTAGTCAACAACGGTTCTGCTCTGAATGTGTGTCCACTACGGACTGGTTATTATTTAAGATTGAAGATACAAGACTTCAAGCCAAGTGCGCAAGGAGTAAAGGCATACAATAACATGAGAAAAGACGTGTTGGGGTTAGTAACTTTTGGTGTGACAGTGAGAACACTAGAAAGTGAGGTAGAGTTATATGTTCTTGATGTTCCAGCCTCATTTAATCTTTTACTGGGTAGGCCATGGCTGCGTGATCTGGCAGTTAGAGCAGTTCCATCAACCTTGCACCAAAAAGTGAAGCTGATCAAGGAAAGAGTAACTGCCACAACCTCGGGTGAAACTAGCTTGCCGACCCCGATTAGTGACACTACCCTGCTTCTTGAGTTCCAACATGGGGAGGAAGATCTCCTTCTTAAATGGCTTTAACTTCGATGAGACCAAAGCTGTGCAAGTTTGATGAATGAAGAAGAAAACTATGTGAACCCAAAGGTCATAGCCATGATGAAGGCAATATCCTATTTTTTAGGAATGGGACTAGGTAATCATTTGCAAGAGATTTTAGAACCAATCGCCGTGAACCATAATCGTTATGGATACGAATTAGGGTACAAGTTAGAGATGAAAGATTCGTGTATAGAAAAGTACAAACTAACATTGAATGGACGTTTCATCAAGGATGGGAACGACTTCTCCTACTACAGGTTCCACGAGCCGTGGATAGAGGAGAAGACTAAATAGAAGTTGCTGAGGCTGAAAATCTTTTTCGGCCACCAGTTGTTTGATAGCGAGGAAGAAGCTGAAATATGGCAGGTGAGATTCACTGAAAAAGTGCCAACAGACTGGGTAGTTCATTGCGAAGAAGGGGATCTGGGTTCTTTCTTCAATGAAGAGATGACCCGAGTGCGTATAGGCAATGAAGAAGACAAGGACGTGTTGATGTTGAACGCCAACGCGCCTACGGATTACACCACACTTATCATGGATGCTACGAAAATGAAAAAGAGTCAGTTTTTTTGAGTCTTTTCTTATGCATGATGTAACAAGTAGGTTGAAGACCGAGTCTGTTAAATCTGTTTTCATCAAGTGTGTTGCCAATGTTTGTAACGATAATTCTGATGGGATCGCACTTGTTGGCATCCCGAACCCTTTTCGCTTTGAGTTTTAAGATGTAACTCCTGTTGAAATTAATGAAATGAAATCAGATTTTGCTTAGTTCGTTGTGTCTCAAATATTTTGTATTGATTCTGAAAATTTTGAAGAATTCGAAGAGGATATTTTCCAAGAATTAAAACTTTTAATTGAAAAGGAAGAAGAAATGTGAGCTACACCTATAATTGGAGAAACTATTTTAATAAATCTCAATAATGAAAAAGATCTACAATTAGTTCAGGTTAGTTCTACGCTATCTTTGGAAGAGCGTGAGCAATTAATTTTTTTATTAAAAGAATTTAAATATATTTTTGCGAGGTCCTACGATGACATGCTCGGAATAGATTCCAATATCGTACAACACCAAATCCCCTTTACCTTGGTGCCAAATTCGTCAAGTAGAAGCTTAAGAGGATCATACCGAATTGGGCACTCAAAATCAAGGAAGTGGTTACCAAGCAAATAGATGCCGAATTTCTCATGGTTACAGAGTACCCAAAGTGGGTTGCCAACATCGTCCTAGTACCGAAGAAGGATGGAAGGATCCGAGTGTGCGTTGACTTCAGAGATCTCAACAGGGCTAGTCCTAAGGACAACTGTTCTCTCCCCCACATAGATGTATTGGTAAACAACACCGCCAAGAACGCGCTTGTCTTTCATGGACGAATTTTTAGGTACAAACAGATTTTGATGGCGCCGGAAGATTGAGAAAAGACTACCTTCACGACACCTTTGGAGACCTATTGTTATAGGGTCGTGCCGTTTGGGCTGAAGAACGCAGGAGTAACCTATCAAATGGCTGCAACCATGTTACTACACGATATGATACACAAAGAAGTAGAAGTATATGTGGACGACATGATTGAGAAGTCCAAAACCCGAAAAGGACATGTCATCGCACTAAGGAAGTCTTTCGAGTGGACTAGGATGTGCAGGATGCGTTTAAACCGACGTAAGTGTGCTTTTGAAGTTACAGTAGGGAGAATACTCAAATTTATGATCACGCAGCGAGATATAGAGGTAGACCCATCAATGATCAAAGCTATCCTTAAAATGCCTTCTCCAAGGACTGAGAAAGGCGTAAGGAGTTTCTTAGGAAAGATTTAGTTCATCAGGCGGTTTATTGCCAACTTGACCACTACCTACAAACCTTTTTTCAGCTTTTGAAGAAAGGGACCGAGTTTCAGTGGGATCAACAGTGTCAAGACACCTTCGGCGCCATATGAAAGTATTTGTAAAACCCCCCAATGATTATTTGAGGCAAAACAACCAAGATCATTATTTTTGTAAATAATTTCTGATAAAAAATTAACTGCACGAGCAAACACTGAAACAGGCTCTTGATAAAACTTTTGACGTCGAACGATCAAAATTAAAACCCGTGCAACTAAAGTTAATTTAGAAGAATACCTTTTACCGGTCAAATCTTCAACTATGTTTTTTATTGTGAGTTAAAGCTCTGTTAGATCTTCTACTGTATTTTCTTATGCAATTTTCGAACGTAGTATGGGTTACGATCCTTCGAGAACTCGTACCAACAGAACCTGATCTGTTTTTTTTCTTGAAGACAAGTTATAAAACTGGTTCAGCCTACCCGTATATTTATAAGGTTACGGTAAGGACCTGTGGAGTAATTATCAGTCAGATTTCTAATGGAACACAGATACGTATCAGCGATTTTCACAATTAAGCAAACTTCATAGCGGTATCCGCAATTATGAAAAACTAGCCGCGATTTCTGCGATTTTCATAAAATACTAAATTACAGTTCACACCACTAAAGAACTATAACTACACTATGACCCACAATTTCAAGACCATCTTGCATTGAGCTCCTGTTATTAAATGCTTATTATTTATTCCCACGTTAAGATTATCGAAACCCGCCAATTAAATTTAATTGCTGACAATTTAATTTAATCGGCATCTTATAATTTCTTAAGCCCTTCCACCTAACTTATTTAACTACCGGATACTGAAATTCACCTGTAGAGCTTGGCCCAGTCAAAACCTATAAGCTTCCTTAATGAGGTATCGTCAATCTCGATCATTCGGGACGTGAATTCTATCGATAATTAATATTCACCATATAAAAAATACCGCTATCCAACTCACTGGGAATATAAACCCATATAAGATCGCACCCTCTAATGAATCAAAATAAGAAATATTAAATATAAGCAAATTAATAATTATTTTAGAATTAAGAGCATAAACACAATTTATAATAACCTTAGGATGTAAATTAATTTATGTAGTCAGTATAAAATTAACTACCTCAATGTATCCCGTTCAATACACACAAAATATAGTAGCATAGGGAGTCGAAACAATAGACGACGCTATTATCTGTTCCCTGTAACCAAGATAGGTCTACTAAAATTATGTGCTATAGCCGTACCGATGGTATGTCTATTTCTATCTAAACTGTGAACATAAATTTTATATTATGCAAGAATCTAAAATTTGATCTTCTATGCATAAATCGTACTCTATACAGCAAATTAAATATTGTACAAAATAAAGGACATCCATGCATAATATTAAAGAAATGATATACATATATTACTCATAAAGATTATCATAAAATAAAAAATTAATTTTATTAAAATAGAATTAAATACTAAAAATATGATTTTCAGTATACCAACCCAAAGAATCTCCCATTTATACTCAAAATCATGCTATCATACATCTGACTCTCATGCCCTCTACATAACTATCAAAAGTCTCAACTAGTAACTCTTCGTAAAAGGATCTACAAGATTGTCTTCTGATGCAATCTTGGTCACAGCAACTTCATCTCTCTGTACAATTTCTCGTATCATGTGATATTTATGCTCAATGTGCTTTTCTTTCTTGTGGACCCTTAGCTCCTTCAAATTTGCAACCGCTCCACTATTGTCACAATAAAGTGTAATAGCCGACTGAATCGAAAGGGCCGCCTCTAGATCTTTTTGAGCCAAACGGCCTCCTTGGCTGCTTCAGAAGCTGCCTCATACTCGGCCTCCATGGTGGAATCAGCAACGCATGACTGCTTGATACTCCTCCAACTTATAGCTCCACCCTCTAAGGTAAACACATATCTTGAGGTAGACTTACGAGAATCCTTGTCAGATTAGAAATCTGAGTTTGTGTACCCCAATGGTACTAGACTGTCTGCCTAGTAAACCAATATATAATTCTTAGTCCTTTTCAGATACTTGATTATATTTTTTTACCGCAGTTTAATGCTCCTGTCCTCGGTTAGACTGATATCTGTTAACCATGCCAACGGCAAAGCAGATCTCGGTCTAGTGCAAAGAATAGCATACATGAGGCTTTCTACTGCCGAAGCATATGGAATCGCCTTCATTTTCTCTATCTCATCAGGTGTCTTAGGACACTGATCCTTGGATAGAGTGATTCCATGCCTAAAAGGGAGAAACCTTTTCTTAGAATCTTGCATGCTAAAACGAGCAATGATATCATTGATATACTTTGCTTATGATAAGCCCAACATCTTTTATTTTTGATCTCGCACAAGCTTGATCCCAAGGATGTGATTGGCTTCTCCTAAATCCTTCATATCAAACTACCTAGATAACCATACTTTAATCATAGATAATGCCCCACATCGTTTCAAATGAGCAAAATATCGTGTACATAAAGTACTAAAAAAATCACCACGCTTCCGTCACGCTTCTTGTACACACAGAACTTATCCGGACTCTGATCAAAACCATAAGATTTTATGACTTGATCAAATTGAGTGTTCTAAGACCTTGATGCCTGCTTAAGTCAATAAATAGATCTCTTAAACTTGCACAACATGTGCTTCTGGCCTTTTACAATGAATCCGTCTAGTTGTATCATATAAATACACTCGTCAAGACTTTCATTAAGAAAAATTATCTTGACATCCATTTGTCAAATTTTGTAATCGAAATAAGCTGCAACGGATAAGAGAATCTAGATAAACTTAAGTACGGCTACCGGCGAAAAAAAAATTTCATAATCGATTCCTTCTTTCTAAGTGAACCCTTTTGCAACAAGCCGAGATTTGAAGGTTTTAACCTTTCCATCTGCTCCTCTCTTCCTCTTATAGATTCACTTGTATCCAATGTGTTTTATCCCTTCAAGTGGTTCTACAAGTTTCCAGACCTAATTAGAACACATAGATTTTATCTCTGAATTTATAGCCTTTTTACCAAAGATCTGTATCTTTGTCATGAAGTGCATCATTATAGTTACAGGGTTTGGTAACCAATTCTGTCGGGATCTTATCAAAAGAATCTCTCAAGAGCATATATTGATTAGGTTGATGAGCAACCCTCCCACTACGACAAAGCACTACCTGTGTTTGTGTACTAGCAGTAATACGCTGTGCAGAATCTGAACCCTGTGCATCAGCACCCTATTCATGATTTACACCTATCCCGATAATCCTCCCACTACGACGAGGCAATGGGATATCAATGACTTATTGTTCCTCTTCCGTTATACTGGTATTTTCTCTTATTTTTTCCAGAACAATATTACTTTTGGGCCTGTGGTCTATAATATAATCCTTTTTCAAGAATCGAGTATTAGTGCTAATAATAATCTTCTGATTCTTATGATTATAAAATAGACCATCCTTCATTTCCTTTAGATACTCCACAAAGAAACAGACTTCTATCCTTAGTTTCAACTTACCCGCGTTCCCTTTCAGCACATATGCTGGACACCCCCAAATCTGAATATGTCTCAGACTAGGCTTACGTTTGTCCACAATTCTGTGAGAGTAGAAGGTACTAACTTAGAAAGTATCAAGTTTGGAATGTAAGCCGCTACCTCTAATGTGAGTCCTCAAAACAAATCGAGTAAACCTGAATAGCTCATCATAGACCTTACTATCTCCATAAGAGTCATATTCTCACTTTCTACTACACCATTTTGCTACGAAGTGCTCGGTGTAGTTAACTGGAATATAATCCCTTCTGATGACAAGCAATCCCTAAACTCTCCAAAGAGGTACTCTCCACAACGGTCGGATCGTAATGATTTGATATTTTTATCTACATGCTTTTCTGCCCCCGTCTTGAATTCTTTAAATTTATCAAAATATTCAGACTTATAGTGTATTAGATAAATGTATCCATACATTGAGTAGTCATTAATGAAACTGATGAAGTACTGAAAATCACATCTAGCCCGAATTGTCATAGGACCGCATACATCAAAGTGAACCAGTTCCAACGGTTCTTTAGTTCTATAGTCTTTGGCCGAAAAAGGGTCTCTTGGTCATCTTACTCTCTAAGCAAAATTCATAGATTGAAAGTGCCTCCACTTCTAATGAAATCAAAGGTCTATCTTCTACCAATCTATTTATTCTTTTTTGATTAATATGACTCAAGTATAAGTGTTAAAGAAACGTTTGGTTCATTAAAGAAGTAAATTTTTTCTTATATAGTAAATTAGATGTGTTATTCAATTCAGTTAGTTATAGTGTAAGAGATATTAGAGTAATAATATAAAGATCCTCCACTAATGTACCAGAATAGATAGCCCGTTTATTATCCTTAATAGCTACAGAGTTATTAAAATAAATCAAATATCCGTCATTAACAAATCTACAAACGAAAATTAAGTTCCTTATAATGGAAGGTACTTAAAAATAATCTTTCAATATTAAAATTTGATCTCTACTAAAATTGAGGGTGACATCTCCCACTGCAACTGCTGTTATATTTGTATTATTGCCCACATGCTGGTAAATTGCTCAATTACTAAGTTACCTTTTTTCAGTACCGTATCTGGTTGTATTGAAAACACCTGCCTTTCGATTTTTTCACACTAGTCAGTGACCCACTAACTACATTTGAAATCGTGCCACCCTATTTTTGAATGTTTTTCTTTTTCATTCCTTTCGACCTGGAAGAAGAATTCTTTTCAGAAATAAACACATTTTCTGGCATTAAAGGTATACCCTTGATAGTTAAAATTATATCCAAGTAACTTTTTCAATAAACAAAATTCGATCCCGTTAGTTTATTTTCTTTGAGTATAATTATGAGTGAATTGAAAACTATTTTATTCCTTAGAATCACATAATTAAGAATAACCGTTAATTATGACGAACAAAATTTAGATTTTGTGATTTTCTAAAAAAAATAATAAAAATGAAGAAACACCCCCTTAGATTTTTTAGATTTTCTAAAACAAATAATAAAAATGAAAAATCATCCCCTTAGATTTTTGTGTTTTTCTAAAAATAAAATAAAATAAAAAAACCACCCCTATTTGCATCAAAACCCTAATCCTAGTGTTCCTACATTTTGTCCAAAATCTCATTTGCACAGGTACCTAGCTAGTTTTTAATCTGATGTTCGAATTTATTCTTTTAATTTTGTCAAATATGTCCAGTTCATTCACAAATCTTAATATTGCATACAGTTATCATATACATCACATCGCAAAATAATAAGTCATAGGAGATTCTAATCATGCATCTATATTCAAGACAATGAAAAGTAACGCATGCTTCAACATCAAAAAGAAAGGAAAGAGGACTTACCATGGGGGGCTGACGCGAGATATGCTGGTCTGACTTTCGGAGGAGGACGTCAGCAGCAACAACATCGACGGGAGGCTCGTGGCGCCTCATCCCACTTAGACCCAAGCGGTGGGGTGCCGGAGCGTATGTGAGTGGATCAAAGGGTGTGGAAAGACCCTCTCTAACATGAGGATCCGAGAAGTCTGCAACCTCAGCCTCAACAGCAACGTCTGCAGCTGCCTGCGCTCAGCAGCTACTCGTGCGTCGTCCTCAGCAGCCCGGCGAGAAGCTCGCTTTGCCTCAAGAGCTAGACCATCCATCGCCCCCAAAACAGTGGAAGGCTGAGTGGTCGTGATCCCACTAGCAGGAATACTGGGATCCGTGCTCCCAAAAGCATCCATGGAAGAGCTCTCACCGGAAAAAGGACCACGTTCGTATCCCGCTATGATCAGAAAAGTAAAGGAAAAGGGCTCGAAAACTAAGAAGCAAAGGAAAGTCAAGAGAAAGTTTGAGAGACCCAAGAAACTAGAGAGAGAAGCAAAGGGATGCAAGTGAATCTGGTCTAAACGTCTGGGGAGGCTTAAGGGCTCTCAGTTGTGGCGGTTGCCACCTTGGAAGTGAGCAGCCGCCGGGTTTGTGAAGGGACACATGGCGACCGCCATGTTGGTTTGAATTCTTTGTGGCGACCGCTAACATGTCAACGGTCATGTCACTATCCTCGAAGCTCGAACCTGGTGACTGCCAACTTTGTGTCAGTGTGCCATCATGACATTTTGGGGGGTTTTGATGGACTTTGGGAGTTGTTTGGGCCTTCTTTATGTGTTTTTCTATTAAATAATTTTAAACCTTATGTTTTTTTCTATATAAATAATTTTAAACCTTGTCTTTCTGTGGTTTTCTTTCTGATAAGGATAATTTTAAAGTCTTGACTCGATTTTTTAATTATACAAAATAATTTTAAACCTTATGTGTTTTTCTACAAAAATAATTTTAAACCTTGTGTGTTTTTCTACAAAAATAATTTTAAACCTTGTCTTTCTGTGGTTTTCTTTTCGATAAGAATAATTTTAAAGTCTTGACTCGACTTTTTAATTATCTTTATCCCCTTTTCGTCCTGAATTTTTAGGTCTTAACTCAACCTATTAATTCGTGATTATCCTTTTCATAAAGATAGTTTTAAGCCTTGACTCGGCTTTTAATTATTTTTATCCCGTGTTTCGTTCCAAGTTTTTAGGTTTTGACCCAACCTATCAACTCGTGATTTCTTTCTGATGAAGATAGTTTTAAGTCTTGACTCAGCTTTTAATTATTTTTATCCCGTGTTTCATCCTAACTTTTTAGGTTTTGACTCAACCTATCAATTCGTGGTTTCTTTCCGATACATATAGTTTTAAGCCTTGACTCGGCTTTTAATTATTTTTATCCCGTACTCGTCCCGAATTTCTAAATCTTGACTCGACTTTTTAGTTATTCTCATCCCGTTATTGTTCTGAGTTTTTTTGGTCTCGACTCAACCTAATTAATTTGTTATTTCTTTCTCGATTCAGATAATTTTTAGGATCTTAACTCGATTCTTTTAATTATTTTATCCACGACCGAGTTCTTAGATCTTGACTCGATGTTTGACTTGTTTGATTGATTGTGCTCCCTTTAGATCTTGACTATATCTTTAGGATATTGTCTAATCATACCAGTGTTTGCATCATGTTAGCATCTACGTCATATTTTGTATCTTACATCCTTGCATTTGTCCTAGGAATCACGTTTTGGTTTGATCCCTAACAAAGAAGTACGTAGACAGCTTGATGTAAATTCGAGTACAACAAACATCATATGCATGCTTGTGTGTTTGTGGCCTAAGATTGACACCTCGGTCAAATGGATGTTGTCTATATAACACGCATCACGCATTGCTATGCAAGATATATCAAAGAGGGGCAACTGTAGACACTCGAATTTGACCCCGCCAATCTTAGGTTGATCCAAGTGAATCCGATAATGAAAACAAGTAAAATGGTGCTTTTGAACGATCCTCAGAAAATAATCCAATACCAGTGTTCGAAATCAATGATCAAAACTTTCAAATCAGTGAACCAACTTTAAGCCACCAACTTCAAAACCTTGAGCCGCCCTATTTGAACCTTAGGATCCCCATCTACATTGAGGCGACCGCCGTAAGAACCTCTTGAAAATCCTAGCTAAGGTGGCGACTACCACATTTAAACCATGGAGTCGCCAACTTTATTGTGGTGACCGTCATAAGAAACTCTTAAAAACTTTATTTTTATGGCGACCACCAACTCCACACATGGCGACTGCTAACTCTAAAAATTCTTACATGTTCCAAAACGTGCCAACATCTCATTGGTTAATAAATTCTATAAATACAGTACCTTTGGTACGATTTAGAGAGGAAAATTCTGAGGTTGAAGTTATGGCGGGTCAGAAGGTGAGAGAATTTTGATACTGGCACTCTGCTAAAAAATCGAGGAAGAACGAATACCGACGCTGATACACTGTTGGGTTCCTGACTCACCCTTTCATTGGAATTGGAACACATCCCGAGGATTGAACATCGATCACCATTCCCCAACTTGAGGACTCGCCCTGGCGATATCATAGGTACTTTGTTGGAACCCCAGCATTTCTCTCTTCACTTTTCTTACTCATGTGAAGAGATTGGGTTATAATTTGAATATTAATTCCGTACTTTATTTTTTATTTCATGTATAGTCATTAATTGAATTGAAAGCATGTTTTATCCTAAAAATTGTTTAATAATACTTTTATAGTAATTTTGATTAAATGCTATAATCCTAATTAGGTTTTATTTCCTTGACTAGACTCTACTTCATGTTAAAATCAAAGTAATCTTAGTTTGTTTACTTTACCCACATTGCACATTTGCACCTAATATGGTAATCATTAAAATAGTGCTAATATATTTGGTAATTGCGACTTACGGTGTCGTTATTGTCATAATCAATGCACTTATAGTCATATGGTCGTAATTATCGATATTACATCCGTATTTTATATTCCTTAGACAAAATGATTGTTATGTCAGTATTTAACAGTTGTTGTTTTAATTTGTTTTGTTAATTTAATTTCTTTTTGATAGTGTTCATTTTTATTTTTCTTTTCTTTTATTTTGTTTAATATTAAAATTCACAAAAGAATTTAATCTTAATTTAATTTCCTTTTGATGGTATCTCTTTTATTTTTTTCTTATTTTCTTAATAACTAACCAAATAGTTATCATTTAGTTAGAGTCTAATATTTAAAGCATGCTTTGATTATTTTGTTTAAAATCATGTTAATGTAATTTGAGGTTATTTGGTAATATACATATTTAGTATGATAATTTTAAAGTATGTGTTAGATCTAGGCAACCCAAGAGGGGGGCGAATTGAGTTTTAAAAATAAATATTAATTTAAAAACTTTTTTCAAAAATCTGTTAATATTACAATAAAGAAAGATATGCAAATATTTAAGCAATACAAATATGAAAGAATGAGGGATAAAAAATAGAACCAGACACCAGGAATTTATAGTGGTTCGGCTTTATCCTAACCTACATCCACTTCTCAAGATCTCCCTTGAGTATTTTCACTAGTTAGAATACTTCACGGACGCATTTCAAGCCTTTGCAAGTTTCAAGTCTTCTCTTGAACTATCTGAATGTTTACTGGCACACTCACAAGCCTATTTCAACTTCAAGAAGATCCTATGAAAATAAGTCTCTGTTTTCTTCTAACCTTTCTTGAACTCTTCTTTGATGAGTTTCACTCACTCACTCAAATGCTAAATGGTGACTCACCATTGATTACAATAAATGAGATGGAATAAATAAAGAACACTCACTCTCTTTACAAAAAAGATTTACAATAAATGAGAGGGTAAAGATAGATAAGGAACAAGAACTGGAGTTGCAGCAATAAATGTGAGCTTGATGATTTCTGAGATTGATTTGAGCAATAGAATAGTAAATGCAAGTCTCCAACCTCTTAAATACTGAGAAGTAACTTCTTATATAAGTTTTAGTGAGTTCTTGACTGTTAGAGGTAAGTGGGGGCAATAAATGCCAAATCCAACCATTGAGATCTGCCGTATTTTGAATTTCTGTCTTTAGAGTCGACACAAATAGTTTTGGTGTCGACACAAAGTGTCTAGAGCAGGGTTCTTCAAGTAGTTGGGTAAACACAAATCTTCTGAAGGGTCAACACAATTTTTTCATTTTACCTTCCAATGTTCTGGGGTCGACATATTTGAATCTGGTGTCGACTCGTTTAAAGTTTCAGCATCCGGAGGAACCATTTTTGTCGACTCAACTTGTCTCTAGTGTCAACACTGAATTTTTGCAGGAAGTCTCGATACTTTTATGTCGACACATATGAGCTTCGGGGTCGACACCAAAATTCTACAGTCAACTTCGATTATTTTGTGGTTATTTTGTGTCGACACATTTGCTCTTGGGGTCGACACCAAAAATATGCAGGAGGTCTCGGTTGTTTTGTGTCGACACAATTTTTATTTGTGTCGACCCAAACTTCCAAAAATCAAAAGTGATGATTACTTTTGTGTCGACACAAATTATGTTTGTGTCGAATCAAAATGAGTCCTGGGCACTTCGGCACTTTTGTGTTCACACAAAACTAGTTTGTGTCGACAGTAACATTTTGGTACCTGAAGATCAACTTGTAAAATAGTTAGAATGTCAAATCATTTGATCAATGGGTGTTGATACACTTGATATGCTTCAAGTATACTTTGCCTTAAAAGTATTTGACTTAATTTTCAATTAAGATCAATATAAAAATATTCTAATTAAAGAATGCTTAAGTGCTTGAATTGTTTTGAGATAAAAGTCATTTCTTTTTTGCTAAGGTGTCAACTTTGATTGTTCAAAATGTGTTAACACTTTCATTTTAGAAATATAAAGTATTATCTATTTAAAACTATTTATTCTTATAAAATAAATTGTGAAAATTATCAAAATCAAAATTAAAAAGCACTAGGGCTAATAATCTCCCATTTTTTGATGATTACAACCATATTTATATTTTCTAGAAAATAATTTAAAATATTTTTCAAAAGGGTTCTCCCTTAATCGATATGCCTTAAACTATAAAAGCAATTATAGAGGCTAGGCATACATCAGAATGAAAACATACAATTTTTGACGTAATTTGCACAAGAGATCAAGAAGCATTCAGAATTTATTCTAATTCATGCAAAATAGTAAATATGTGCAAATTGATTTTACCAATTACAACCAATTTCATATGTAATCCATTCAACACACATTCATACCCAAAAGAATAAGATATAATGAACATATATGAGATCAATTGTGATACCATTCATTCAAGACAAAAATTGTTCAAACATCCAAAGTATTTAAACCATTCAACCCATATAAACAAGTTAAACCAAAAAAAATATTAAGCAGATACATCTTCACCTTCCATAAAAACTTAAAAAGTATTGTTTGAACTTCAACTTCAACATTTCTCTTCTCTCCCCTTCACTTCTATATTCCCATTTCTATTTTACTGTAAACGCTCCACTTTTGGAATTATCAAAAAAAAAGGGGGGGGCTACTGATCATCCACGAATTTCTTGAATTCTTTCTTTGCCTTGGCCTTCTCCTTGCTTGCGGAGGCTTGTTCTTTGGCGGCGCGTGATCGTTCGCCTTTGGCTTCACCGGCTGCGAGGGCTTCCCAGCGAGCTGCCAAAGCAAGGTCAACTTTCCTTTTAAGGTTTGCGGCCTTTTCTTCTTTGGTTTCTTTGGGCTTAAACTGTTTAGCCCAAGCTTCCTTGATCCATTAGAGCTGTTCTTCCACCTTCTAAGTATTTACATGGATGGCGGTGACGATGCCTTGATCGTATTCTTTGCGCACTTGATGTAAAATGGCCTTGTTGTAATTTACAATAGATGAAATATTTTCATCCATGGTTTTGCAAAGGCCCCTTCCTGCATCAGTGGTGTTTTCTACGTCGCATCTGAGGCTCCTGTTTGTCTTATCAAGGTGTTTTACTTTTTCAGAGAGGGAGGAGATAGTATGATACAAATCAAAGAAATCTGAATCGACTTTGGCCTGGAAGAGAGTGATTTTTGAAGATAAATAGTTGATTAATGAAAGGACTTCAGAGTTGTCAACTTGAACTGGAATAGATGATGATGATGATGCAACATGGGAAATAGGGGTTGATGTGGTGTGAGGGGGAGCAGTATAAGTTGGACCACGAGTATCAAAGGGTTCACTGAGATCAGGTCTGGTTGGAGGTGAGTCAAGATCAATAGGGATGGAGGATACATCACAAGGAGGGGGAAGAGGAGTTCTAACAGACAATGAAGTGCCTCTGCGAATGGTGGTCGAAGCACTATCCATATATGCAATTTGCATATGTTTTAGGAACGACTTCCCATAAAGATCATGCTTAGAAAAAGTAATGGCCTTTTCTTCTGAAAGATTGACTTTGAAGTGTCGAAACACTTTTGTCAAGTACATCCCGTGTGGCAGAGAATAATTTTTCTTGCCATGAGAGTGAAACATATGAGAGATGAAAAGAAATCATCTGATTAGGTTTTTCTTCTCCAAAATACACCACATAATGAATATGTGCATATAGAAGACGTCACCAAATTTTTCCATCTGGGGAAGAAAAATATGGTTGACCATGTAATGAAGAATACGCATTTCGGATTTTAGAATGTTGGCCTCTAAGGGCTTGAAAGGGTCGATATGCCATTTTCAAAAATAATTTTGACACATTCCTCAAAAGAGTAGCCATCAACCTCAATAGGTTTTTGGTTGTGCCAAACACAAATGTCACCAGGGGGAATCTCCAGAATCTCATTAAGTAAAGAAGGGGTCAGAGTAATGTCTACACCATTTACCCAAATGGTAATGGTGGTGAAAGGAACGAGTGGAATGTGCATGTGGGCAAAAAAAAATTTGACTAAGGTGGGGTAGTGAGGCTCTTAGATTTGTATGAGCCTTTCCCACCCAAGGTTAGAGAAGAGGTTCTTGAACCTCATCTCAATTGAGTCAAAATACTCGAAGTCTATGGAACAGCCAGGGCATATTTTTCGATTCACAAAGGAAGAAAAATAAAGTTGACGAGATTTAGGATTTTGAAAAGAAATTACCTCAGAGGAAGCAACATTTCCTAGAATGGAAGTTGTCGCAGTCGTCGTCGTTGTCATCATTGCCTTCGTCGTCTTCTTTCGCTTTGACATCCTAGGGCTTGAAGGCGAGCCCTCTTCAGTTCGCTTAGTTCCTTTACCCATTGTTCTTGGAGGCATTTTGATGGATTTGGGGTAGGACTTGAGAAGAAAAGGGAGGGTCGACTCAGGGTTTTAGGAAAAGAAGGCGGGAGACGAACGGTTTTAAGGAAAGAGAGCGGGAAACGAAATGACGTTTCAGGAACCGACGCGTCTTTTTATAGACATAACGATTTGTGTCGACACAATTCGTGTCAAGTGTGGGTATGAAAAAGAGAGTGGTGTCGACACAATTTCAGTTGGTGTCGACACTTTTTGGCCATTTGGGTCGACCCAGCTAAAATTGGTGTCGACACAAATTTACCGAGAGTCAGAAAAAACTAGGGTGTCGACACTGAATAAAATAGGGTCGACACATTTCTTCCCAGTGCCACTTTTATTCAGTTTTGTGTCGACTCATCACACATTAGTGTCGACTCAACACACATTAGTGTCGACACATTTTCATCTTGTGTCGACATATTTTCACATTCAAGAAAGAATATCAAGCATATTAAAATGCAATAAAAGAAATAGTTAGTATGCCATATAAATCATCAATGTGGAGCACATAACATACCAAGTTCTCTTCTAATAAAGCATATTCTTTCTTCATTTAAAGGTTTTGTAAAAATACCCGCTAATTGGTAATCTGTGCCTATAAATTCAAGTTCAGTGTTACTTTTTTGCACATGATCTCTTATAAAATAATGTCTAATTTCTACGTGCTTGGTTCTTGAGTGTTGTATAGAATTCTTGGATATGTTGATTGCACTTGTGTTATCACATTTTATAGGAATATGATCTAGGTGAAAGCCATAGTCCTCTAATTTTTGTTTCATCCAATGAACTTGTGCACAGCAGCTTCCAGCTGCAATATACTCAGTCTCGGCTGTAGACAAAGCTCTGAGTTTTGCTTCTTGCTAAATCAAGAAATTAGTGAGTGTCCAAGGAATTGACAAGTACCACTTGTGCTTTTTCTGTCTATTTTACATCCGGTAAAATCAGCATCCGAATAGCCAAATAACTCAAAGACTATTCCTCTAGGATAAAATAATCTTAGGTTTTGTGTTCCTAACAGGTATCTAAAAGATGCACTTAACAGCGGTCACATGCGATTCCTTAGGATTAGATTGAAATCTAGTACACATACAAATACTAAACATTATATTCGGTTTACTAGCAGTTAAATATAAGAGGGATCCGATCATACCTCTATAACGCTTTTCATCCACTGCTATGCCATCTTCATCTTTATCAAGTTTTGTTGTAGGACACATTGAAATTTTCATAAGCTTTGCCTTGAGCATGTCAAATTTCTTCAATATGTCCCTTGTGTATTTGGCTTGATTGATGTAGATTTCTTCTTGAGATTGTTTGATTTGGAGTCCTAGGAAGTAGTTGAGCTCACCCATCATGCTTATTTCGAATTCTCCCTGCATATACTTAGCAAAGTCCTTGCAAAGAGATTCGTTAGTTGCACCAAAAATTATATCATCTACATA
>JAOTRH010477662.1:3105-20108 GCA_034768845.1 Heliamphora exappendiculata
CGCGCCGAGCGGTGGTCTGTTCGGCACCGGCGGCGTCGCCGGCACCAATCCGGTGCTGTACGACACCCTGGGCCTGGCCTACCGCGTGGGCTTCCGCGCGACCTTCTAAGTCGCAGGAGTCCCCACCGGCCGCGCCTGCGGCGGCCGGTGCTCTCTCAAGGCCACGTCCGCAAGGACGTGGCCTTTTTGTTTGTCCCGTGTAGTGCGTCATTGCTGCAAGCCTTATGGGACTTGATTCTGCAACGATCGTTGCGTTTCTTTCTCACAACAGAAGAAAAGTCCGGTAAAGATTTCTCCGGACCCGTTAAACCTCCTGTCCGGCCTGTTGCGGACTCAACACGCCAGGATTACGGTGCGCCCCGTTACAGAATCGGAGCGCCTGGTCAGCTAAAACAGCTGATTTTCGCAAACTCAAACAGCGGTCACATGCAGCGGGTCGTGGCCATGAAGCCCATCTTGGTTGCATCTCACCAACATTGAGTCGCGCTGCAGCATTCCCTGTATCTGAAACGCATCTTTACTGCACTTAATACCGTTAGGGGGTCCCAATGCTCCATGCCCGCCATGCCGTTGCCTCGATCCTGCGTGCCGCTGCCAGCGCCGCGATCGCGCGCGAATCCCGTACCCGGCTTGCCGCCTCTGCCGGTGCCCTGGTACTCACCGCCTCCTTGTCCTGCCCCCCCCAGGCGCACGCGCAGCAGGCCCCGGCCAGCACCGGCAGCGACCAGCAGGAGGCCCCGCAGGCCCTGCAGGAAGTTGAGGTGACCGGTTCGCGCATCAAGCGCACCAACGATTTCTCGACCCCGACCCCCACCACCGTGCTGGATACCACCACGATGGAAAGCGCGGGCGTGGTCAACGTCGGCCAGGCCCTGCAGATGGCCCCGGCCAACCTCTCGAGCTTCACTCCCGCGAGCACCGGCAACTCGGCGTTCTTCACCGGCGCCTACATCCCGAACCTGCGCGGCCTGAACACCTACTTCGGCTCGCGCACCCTGACGCTGATCGACACCGAGCGTGCGGTGCAGACGAACCAGGGCGACAGCTTCGACCTGAACTTCATCCCCCAGGTGCTGGTCTCGCGCATCGACACCGTGACGGGTGGTGGCTCGGCCGCCTACGGCTCTGGCGCCATCGCCGGTGTGATCAACGTCATCCTCGACCGCAACCTCGAAGGCGGCAAGATCGCCGGTGACATCTACCAGACCAGCGACAGCGACGGCCGCGACCGCCACCTGGGCGCCGCCTATGGCTTCGGACTGGCCGACAACCGTGTCCACGTCGTGCTCGGTGGTGAGTACGAGAAGCAGGACCCCGTGGGTTGCGAAACGGCGCGCAGCTGGTGCGCCGAAAACAAAGGCCTGTATGAAACCGGCACCAACGCCTACGGCCAGGCGCTGTACAGCCTGGGCACCAACCTGCGCACCGGCGTCATGAGCACCAATGGCGTACTGGGCGGCTTCTACCTGCCGACCGGCACCGTGGGCACCAGCACCGACAACCAGTTCACCCAGGGCAACTCCTCCGGCACCGGCGGGGAGACCTACTACGGCGGCGCAACCCCGTACGCCGGTGCCTACAGCGCCAATACCGTCGAAGGCGGCGAAGGCACGGCGCTGAACCAGTACACCCAGCTGATGGCCGGCACTACTCGCGGCGTGCTCAGCGCGCTGATCACGGCCAAGGTCACGGACGATATCAACCTGAAGGTCGATGCCAACTGGGGCAAGGTCGAAACCTCCGCCGGCACCAGCAACCTCTCCGAATATGAATCGATCAGCGCCGACAACGCCTACATCGCCGGCACCAGCCTGGCCACCGCGGTGGCGAACGGGAACACCTACCTGTTCAAGGACTGGACCTCCCAGGTTGACCAGAACATCTACACCTCCACCACCGTCAAGCGTATTTCGGTCGGGCTGGACGGCAAGTACGGTGACTCCTCCTGGACCTGGAATGGCTATGCCGAATACGGCCTCACCAACCGCCTGCAATACGAACCCGACGAGGTCCACGCCACCTCGCTGGCCTATGCTCTGGACGCCGTCGAGTACGACGGCAAGATCGTATGCGCCTCCTCCATCCCGGGCAACGCCGGCTACGGCACGGTGCTGGCGCAGGGCTGCGTGCCCATCAATCCCTTCGGCACCCAGGCCCTGACGTCGGCGCAGATCGCCTATGCCTTCGGCAGCCTGGAAGAAGAGCTCCGTTATGAGCAGACCGTCGTGGCCTTCAACTCCACCGGCGATATTTTCCGTGGCATCGGCGCCGGCGCCTGGTCCGCTGCCGTCGGCGCCGAGTGGCGGCAGGAACTGGGTAACAATCTGGACAATGACCGGCTGGGCAATGGCTGCGCGGCCAGCATCGGCATCACCAGCGCCGAGGAATGCGCTGCCCGCGCCACGGACTTCAGCGACCAATACGGCACCTCCTTCGGCGGCATGACCACCGTTGAGGAAGGCTACCTTGAGTTGAACCTGCCGCTGCTGAAGGACCTGCCCTTCGCCCGCCGGTTGGACCTGGACATCGCTGGCCGCGAGTCGCACTACAAGGAAGACGCGCTGTACGGCGTCGCCTTCACCGACTATGAAGCCGATCCGAGCGCGTTCCCCGTGGCACCCGCTACCTCCGCGACGCACAACCTGGCCACCTTCAAGGCCGCGCTGGCCTGGGAGCCAGTGGAAGGCGTGCGCATCCGCGCCAGCCAGTCACGCGACGCACGTGCGCCCAATTTCCGCGAGCTGTACTACGGCCAGGTGCTCAAGTCCGGTGCCGACGGCGGCTACTTCGGCTACTGCGAAGCACCCGGCTCCACCAACTACTACACCAATCCGTGCAACATCAACCTGTACGGCAACACCAACCTCTCGCCCGAGACTTCCGACACCACCACCGTGGGCTTCGTGCTGACACCGGTCCAGATCCCGGGACTGCAGTTCTCGACCGACTGGATTCACGTCCACATCTCCAATGCAATTTCACAGGCCTCCTCCACCTTCACCGAGCAGCAGGTTATCCAGAGCTTGAAGTCCGGCGGCAACGGCGTGGTGTCTTCCGGCTCGATCACCTGGAACACTGCCAAGTGCGGCACCGCCACCGCGTGCATGGAGGACTGGCTGGCGGGCGGCAGCGACGATATCTCCTCGGTCAATGCCACCTCGTTCAACGGCGCCTACTACGACGAGCGTGCCGTGGACTTTTCGCTGAGCTACCTGCTGCCCTCGCTGCCCGACGGTTCCAGCCTGTCCGCGCGCGCCCTGACGACCTGGACCGGTGAGCAGGTGTACCAGAACTACGCCGGCGGCCAGGTCTACAGCCTCGTGGGTCAGAATGGCGGCAACGCGCTGCTGAACGACTTCACCCCGGCGCCGCGCTGGCGCGGCAATGTGTCCATCACCTGGTCCAAGGGCATCCTGAGCCTGACGCCGTCGATGAGCTGGGTCGGTCATGGCACGCTGCTGAACAATGGCGTGACCTCCGACCAGGGCTCGTTCTACGAATGGGTCTACACCGGCAAGGCTGCGGCGGCTGGCTACAGCTACGTGATCCTGCCGTTCAACTATGTCCCGAGCTACTTCAAGTTCGACCTGAACGCGACACTCGACTTCGGCAACATCGGCGTGCTGAAGGACCTGCAGGTCTTCACGCAGGTGAACAACCTGCTGAACAAGGCGCCGCCGTTTGCCGCCGCTCCGAGCGGGGGCCTGTTCGGTACCGGCGGTGTGGCCGGCACCAATGCCACGCTGTACGACACCATGGGACTGGCGTATCGCATCGGCTTCCGCGCCACGTTCTGATCGAGCACTACGGTTCAGTCAGAACGGGCCCGGCAGGAGCGCTTTCGAAGCCGCACTTCTTCACGGAGGTGCGGCTTTTTTCTTTGCACCATCAGTTGTCTTTTCAACCCGACAGAGGCACTTAACAGTACTTTACGTCTGCTAACAATAAAAGACGCCAAACCGGTGCCAACGGCCATTGCAGAGCCAAAAGATAGTAAATAAATTGAGACCCAACGAGATCGCAGGTGCACGCCTCAAAACGCGTGACAACCACACAACAACAGCGGCTCAGGGAGGGGTCATGACAATCGCCAGCACACTCGGCAAACCCGTAGCGCGACAGCTCGCAACGCTCTGATCGCCGCACCGGTTCAAGCGACCGGCATTTCACTCGACGACTTCACTGACGGTTTGCACCGCAAACCGCCAGCAGTGTTCTTTTGCCTTAAAAAATCCGCAGGGGGATCCGCACATGGTTTCACTCCGTCAAGCTGTCAGCACAACGCTTCGCGCCGCCCGCGACGCCGCCCTGGCTCGTGAATCACGCTCCAGAGTGCTCACAGCCTCACTAGGCGCGCTGGTCATGAGCGTCTCCATGTCGTGGGCGCCGCCATCGCACGCACAGGAAGCCCAGGCTTCAGGCAGCACCTCCGACCAGCTGCAGGAAGTCACGGTCACCGGTTCGCGCATCAAACGCACCACCGACTTCACCACGGCGTCGCCGACGACGGTGATCGACACCACCACCATGGAAAACGCAGGCATTGTCAACGTCGGCGACGCATTGAACATGTCGCCGTCGAACATTTCGAACTTCACGCCGGCCACCACCGGCAACAGCGCTTTCAACACCGGTGCCTATGTGCCCGACCTGCGCGGTCTGAACCCCTACTTCGGCAGCCGCACCCTGACACTGGTGGACAATCAGCGCGCCGTGTCCACTAACACGCTGGACAGCTTCGACCTGAACTTCATTCCGCAGGTCCTGGTGCAGCGCGTCGACACCATCACCGGCGGCGGTTCCGCACTCTATGGCTCCGGCGCTGTGGCTGGCGTGGTCAACGTCATCCTTGATCATCACCTGGAAGGCGGCAGGTTCGACGCCGACCTCTACGACACGCACTACAACGACGCCAAGACCAAGCATGTGGCTGCCGCCTACGGTTTCGGCATTGCCAACGACCGCGTCCACATCGTACTTGGCGCCGAGTACCAGAAGCAGGACCCGGCGCTGTGCCAGACCTCCGGCCGCGCCTGGTGCTCCGCCGATTACGGCCCGTACATGAACGGCATCAGCAACAACTATGCTGTTGCGACTCACGCGACAGGCAGCGGCCTGACCACCAACACCAGCACCACGGGCGTGCTGGGCGGATATAACTCGCTCTACGGCGGCATCGGCGGCCCTGCCTACACGACTGACTCGATTGGAGTCGGTAGCAGTTCCTTCGACCTGAACAACGCCGTTGGTGTCCCGCTCGCCGGCTACTACGGCGGCACGGGCGCGGGCGGCGATGGCGAACCCGTCAATGAACACACCAACCTGATGACCGGCGTCACCCGCGGCATCATCACCGGCCTGATCACCGCCAAGGTCACCGACAGCATCACTGCCAACATCGACCTCAACTGGGGCAAGGTCGAGGCCTATAACCCCAACGACAACTTCGGCGTTGAATCCGGCACCTTGGGTTCCGACAACTACTACGCCGACAGGGTCATGGGTCTGACGCCTGGCACTGACTACCTGAGTTCAGGCTATACAGCGGGCTACTTCTCCAAAGACTTCAGCAATCAGATCAATTTCGGCCAGACCAACGATACCACCCTGAAGCAGGTGGCCGTGTCCTTCGACGGCAAGGTCGGCCACTCCTCCTGGACCTGGGATGCGCGCGGCTTGTACGGTGAGACCGACAATCTCGAGGGCGGCCAGGAATTCGGCACCCTGCGCCGCAGCATGGCGCTGGATGCCATCGCGGACTCCAGTGGCGACGCCATCTCCCGTGTCAGCGAGGGCCTTGCCACAGCCGTCGCCGATACCTACGCGGTATACGGCGGCCAGGGCGCCTATGGCGCTATCAACAGTGCATTGCCGACTTACGCCAAGGCCTATAACTACATCGATCCCGGCAGTCCGTTCTATTCCGCGTACACCGCCACGGCGGTGAACCCGGTGTCCGGACTGACCCTCGGCCAGACGCTGAACTACTTCGCGAGCGAATTCGAGACCGGAGGTGCTTGCGCGGGTGTGACCCTGAACCCCTTCGGCACCCAGTCGCTGTCGCAGAAGACCATCAATTGCACGAGCAGCTACCTGTCGCTGCTGCTGCATCAGACCATGACGGCTTTCAGCCTCAATACCTCCGGCGAGATCTGGAAGGGTATCGGCGCCGGCGCCTGGTCCATGGCTTCAGGCTACGAATGGCACCAGGAAGTCACCCACAACGACTTCGCAGAGTGCGGCGGCGCGCACAACACCTTGGGCAATGCCAATCTGACCGAGGCCCAGCAGGAGTGCCTGGCCGTCGCCACGGACCTCGACTACCAGTACGGCAATGACTACGGTGGCTCCACCACCATGAACGAGATCTATACCGAGTTCAATCTGCCACTGCTGAAAAACGCGCCCTTCGCCAAGGTCCTGGAACTGGACGTCGCCGGTCGCGAGTCGTTCTACAAGAACAAGGCACTGTACGGCGTGGACGTCACCCCGGGCGCCGAGGGCACCGGTTCGCTCTTGACCTACAAGGCGTCCCTCGTGTGGTCGCCCATGGAAGATTTCCGCTTCCGTGGCTCTTACTCACATGACTCCCGCGCGCCGGACCCGCGTGACCTGTACTACAGCCAGAGTTTCGTGCCAGGCTCGGTTTTTGGCACCTGCTCAGCCCAGGTGGGCTATTCAGTGGCCCAACCCTGCACCCTGAATCTGCTGGGCAACGTCAACCTGCGACCGGAAACCTCTGACAACGGCTCCATTGGCGTGGTGTTCACCCCCGGCTTCCTGCCGGGCTTCCAGGCCTCGGTGGACTGGTTCGCCGTGCGCATCAACGACGGCATCGAGGGCGGCAGCTACACCACCGACCGCGCACTGTGCTATGCGGGGAATAACAGCTACTGCAGCGGCATCACCTTCGCCGGCGCAACCGATGCGGCCTCCCAGGCTGCGGCCCTGGCGGCGTGGCGGGCCGGCGCGAACAACATCGTCTCCGAGAATGCGCTGGCCTACAACGGCGGCACCTTCACCGAACACGGCATGGATTTCTCACTGAGCTACGCCATGTTGCTGCCGGGGGATTTTGGCGCCCTGACCGCGCGCGCCCTGACGTCCTGGGTGGGCGAAGAAAGAGAGTCTGACGTGCCGGGTGCGCCCTCACAGGACCTGCTGGGACAGACCGGCTACACCGGCTTCCTGTCGAACTTCCAGTCGGCCGCCCGCTGGCGCGGCAACATGTCCATCACCTGGACCCAGGGGAACTTCAACCTGACCCCGAACGTCAGCTGGGTTGGACAGGGCACCATCAGCAACCAGGCCATCCACTGCAGCACGTCGGACTTCACCACGACCGACACCGGCACGATGTGCAACTGGTACTACAACTCCTACTTCAACGGCTCATCCAGTCAGACGGCCGCTGAAAAGGCTGCGTTTACCTACAACACCCTGTATGCGCTCACCGTGCTGCCGGACAACATCAAGAACCACATTCCGACATACTTCCTCTTCGGATTAAACGCGTCCTATACCTTGGACAAGATCCCGGGCATCAAAGGCCTGACGCTGTGGGGACAGGTGAACAACCTGCTGAACAAGGCTCCGCCGTACACCAACACCACCACCTCCAACCCGGTGTTCTACGACACGCTGGGCCAGGCCTACCGCGTGGGCTTCCGCATGTCGTTCTAAACCCGAGACCGTCTGTGCAATAGGGCTGCTGCTGCCCCCTGTTGGACGCCTACAGGCCGCACCTCGAAAGGGGTGCGGCCTTTTCTTTCGGTCGCTCCAATTGATTTGTCTACTATTGCTGCGCTGCAAGACCAGCTTTGATCATTTGTTGAAAAACTATTGCGCAATTAACTGTTATTAACTAGATTTCACATTCAGAGGCTGCGGCGGTCACATCACCTTTTCCGGTGTGACACCTACAAAACAACAGCAGCCCAAGGGATGGGGTCATGAGCATTGCATCGCTTCGCGACAGATTGATTTCCTCACAGCACGCACTGAGGCCGATACGCGCCGCCACCCCCTCCTAGGAGGGAGGCCCTTCCGCCGCTTCCCGCTCGGTTCCCGATGACTCATGTCTCTCGGTGGCTGCCAGGCAGCCGCCTGCAGGATTGTTTTGTCCAAAAATTCTTACAGGGGGTCCCACATGATCACTGTCCGTCAAGCTGTCAGCGCAACCCTTCGCGCAGCCCGCGATGCCGCCCTTGTCCGCGAATCCCGTACCCGGTTCGCCGCCTCGGCCGGCGCCCTGGTGCTCAGCGCATCCTTCGCCTTCGGGCCGCAAGCCCGCTCCCAGGAGGCACAGGCTGGAAGCTCCGCCGAGCCATTGCAGGAAGTGGAGGTCACCGGCTCACGCATCAAACGTTCAACGGATTTCACGACCTCGTCCCCAACGACGGTATTCGACGCCTCCGAGATGGAAAACCTCGGCGTGGTCAACGTCGGCGACATGCTGGCTGAGGCGCCGTCGAACATCTCCAGCGTGACGCCTACGACCACCGGCAACTCATCCTTCAACGCCGGCGCCTACCTCCCGGACTTGCGCGGCCTGAATCCCTTCTTCGGCAGCCGCACCCTGACGCTGATCGACGGTCAGCGCGCGGTGTCGACCAATACCCTGGACAGCTTCGACCTGAACTTCATCCCGCAGGTGCTGGTGCAGCGCATCGACACGGTCACCGGTGGCGGTTCAGCGCTCTATGGCTCCGGCGCCGTCGCCGGCGTGGTCAACATCGTCCTCGATCACCAGCTGGAAGGCGGCAAGTTCAACGCCGACACCTATGCGACGCACTACAATGACGGCAAGACCAATCATGTCGCCGCGGCCTACGGCCACGGCCTGTTCGATAACCGTATTCACTTCGTGATCGGCGCCGAATACCAGAAGCAGGACACGGTCTCGTGTCAGCTCTCCGGCCGCGCATGGTGCAATTCCGATCGAGGCCCTTACGACACCGGATTCACTCCGGGTTTCGGGACGGAAACGCAAGCCATCGGATCCGGCCTGACGAGCAACAACAGTCCTACTGGCGTGCTGTCGCCGGCGTCCTACAACAACTTCAACGCTTACACGCTCAACGTCTTTGCGCCGCTTTATACCGGGACTGCGGATGCCACCGGGCTCATCCCCTTCCAGGCAAACAACAGCTTTCTCAATTTCGATGCGGCACCCGGCGGCGCGGGCGAACCGGCAAACCTCTATACCAACCTGGTGACCCCCGTAAAGCGCGGTGTCGTCAGCGCGATGATCACCGCAAAGGTCACGAACAGCATCAACGCGACCCTCGACTTCAACTGGGGCAAGGTCAGTGCCTACAACCCCAGCGACAACTTCGGCAACGACAGCGGCGTGTTGGGGACCGACAATCCGTACCTGCTGGCCATAGGGGGCAGCGCTGCCTGGGGCCCTGGAGGGACCGCCTATGGCGGGACCGCGCCTGCTGCGTTCTTCGAGAAGGACTTCAGCAACCAGATCAATTTCGGCCTGACCAACGACACCACGCTCAAGCAGGTCGCCCTCGGCGTGAACGGCAAGATCGGGAACACCTCCTGGACCTGGGATGCCCATGGTCGCTGGGGCGAGACCGCGAACCTGCAATCCGGGCAGGAGTTTTCCGTGTTGGCGAGCAGCATGTCACTGGATGCCGTGTCCGGTGCAGGCGGTGCGGCCTCATGCCGCGTGACTGCCGCTGGCGGTGTTGCCGGCGCTGCGGCGTCCGCCCTAAGCGCCTACGGTGGCGGAGGAACGCCTACAAATCCCACACTTGAGCTCGCGCTGCCCACGTATGTTCAAGTGTACGATGCCATCAATTCAGGGGGCAGCAATCCCTACAGCCCGGTCTCGGGATTGTCAGAGCTCGCAACCCTGCAGTTATTCTCTTCGGGGTGCCAACCCCTGAATCCGTTCGGCAGTCTGCCGATCTCGACTGCCACAGCCGATTCCGCCATACATCCGCTGGCGCTACAGTTGACGCAGACGCTCTCCTCATTCAGTTTCAACGCCACCGGTGATCTCTGGAAGGGCTTCGGCGCAGGTGCCTTCTCGTTGGCCGCCGGCTACGAATGGCACAAGGAAGTCACGAACAACCAGTTCGCCACCTGCCCTGGGGCGGAAAACACCCTCGGCAACGCCAACCTCTCCACTGCGCAGAAGGATTGCCTGGCCTACGCCTCGGACTTTGCCTACCAGTATGGCAACGATTACGGCGGCGCAACCACCATGAACGAGGTCTACGCCGAGTTCAGCCTGCCGCTGCTCAAAGATGCCCCGTTCGCCAAGTCGCTCTCGCTTGATATCGCAGGCCGCGACACGTTCTACACCAACAAGGCCTTGTATGGTGTTGCGGTCACTCCAGGCGCTGAAGGCAAGGGTTCACTGCCCACCTGGAAGCTTTCGCTGGTCTGGCAACCTATTGAAGGCATCCGCTTCCGCGGATCGCAGTCCCACGATTCGCGCGACCCCGATCCGCGCGACCTGTACTACTCGCAGACCTTCGTCCCCGGTAATCCCGCATTCAAGGGCATCTTTGACGCGGGTTACTGCTTTGATGGCGCCGGAACCGCAAACGTCGCGGAAAGCCTCTGCACCACCGATCTGCTGGGCAATGTCAAACTGCGTCCAGAAACGGCCGACACCACCGACCTGGGCTTTGTGCTCACGCCGCCGGAACTGCCGGGCTTCCAGGCTTCGGTCGACTGGTTCCATGTCAAACTCAAGAATGGCATTGAAGGCGCCTCGCTCACCGGTCGCACTAATTGCTATGCCGCGATTCAGGCCTCAGGCGTGACGTCCGCGTTCCAGAACAGCCAGTTCTGCCAGGGTCTGTCCTTCAACAACCTCTACTACAACTCGTCAGGCACACAGGTCGCAGCGGGTACGCCCGGGGCGGTCACGGGAGCGAATGCCTTTGCGCTGGGCAACGTCGCCAACATCGTTGAGGAGGATACCCAGGCCTACAACGGTGGCAGCTTCGACGAGCGCGGCATCGATCTGTCGCTGGCGTACGCCATAATCCTGCCCGGCGACGCCGGCACCCTGACCGCGCGCGCCCTAACCACCTGGGTGGGAGAGCAACAGGTCGTGGACGTTCCGGGAACCCAATCAATCAGCGTATTGGGTGAGACCGGCGCGAACGGCCTGTTCCTGCCGAACTACCAGCCAGCAGCGCGGTGGCGCGGCAACATGTCGCTCACCTGGAGCGTGGCGAACTTCAACCTGACTCCCAACGTCAGTTGGGTCGGCCAGGGCATCCTCGGTACCAACGACATCAGCTGCACCACTGCAGAATTCAGTATCGCGGGTAATCCCTGTCAGTTCGTCAGCGTAGGCGTCAACAGTCCGTTCAGCACCGCGACGACCGCCCAGAAGGCCTACTACAATTCGGCAGCCAACGTCGCGCCGCTGACCCTCCTGCCAGCTGGAGTGACCAACCATGTGCCCTCGTACTTCATCTTCGGGTTGAACGCCTCGTACACCCTGGACAAGATCCCGGGGCTGAAGGGTCTGACCCTGTGGGGACAGGTCAACAACCTGCTGAACCGGGCCCCACCGTTCGTCAACTCCCTGACGAGCAACCCGGTGTTCTTCGACCAGTTGGGTCAGGCCTATCGCGTGGGCTTCCGCATGGTCTTCTGATCATAAGAACCGATTAGGCCCAGGCACGGCGACACCTCCTGCCTGCGGCCTCTTTAAAGGCCGCCCTGCTGCAATGCAGTGCGGCCTTTTTTCTTTTGACTACAGTTCACCATGGAATAGAGACTTGTTCCGCCTGGGAAATAGATCGCCCTGCAACATTAAATTGCTGCAGGGCACATCATGCAGCGCACCATTTCAATCCGCGCATCAAAATCACCTGAAAAACCTGGACAAACGCGCCAGCGCCACTCCGTCCTTCTTATTTCACCACTGTTGTTTTCACAACTCGAATGCCTGTTGCTTAGTCCACAGACAGCTCATGCGCTTGACTCAAATTTACAAAACCTCAACAAAACCCCATTGCATGAGCAAAACTTAACATCTACATTGGATCCCAAGAGGCTGCCTTGGCGTCCCGTCAATGAAGAGGGGACAGCCGGAAAACAACAGCGGCCCTGGGAGGGGTCTTGAACATCGCCTATGCGCCAGACCGGCGGTCAGCGCCTGTCTTTGATTCCGGCGCGACGCCGGTCACCGCAGTTCGCAGGAAGCGACACCGCACCCCGCTTTAGAGCAGCGCTTGTTTCCGTTGAACGATTTCCGTTCCCGGATGACTGCTTCGCAGTCGTCAACAGGGATGTTTTGTCAAAAAAATCCGTAGAGGGGAGTTCCCAAATGGTCTCAGTACGTCAAGCCGTCAGTGCGACGCTCAGCGCAGCCCGCAAGGCCGCCCTAGCCCGCGAATCACGTACCCGGTTCGCCGCCTCGGCCGGCGCCCTGGTACTCAGCGCGTCCATGTCCTGGGCGCCCCATGTGCACGCGCAGGAGGCCCAGAGCTCCTCCGACGAACTGCAGGAAGTCACAGTCACTGGCTCACGCATCAAGCGCACCACGGACTTCACCACTGCCACGCCGACCACGGTGATCGACACCACGGCCATGGAAAACGCCGGCGTGGTCAATGTGGGTGACGTGCTGGCGATGGCGCCATCGAACGTCTCCAACTTCACCCCGCAGACCACTGCTATGGGCAGCTTCAACACCGGCGCGTTTATCGCCGACCTGCGCGGCCTGAACCCCTACTTCGGCAGCCGCACCCTGACCCTGATCGACGGTCAGCGCGCCGTGTCCACCAACACCCTGGACAGCTTCGATCTGAACTTCATCCCGCAGGTGCTGGTGCAGCGCGTCGACTCGGTCACCGGCGGCGGTTCGGCGGCCTATGGTTCCGGCGCGGTCGCCGGCGCGATCAACGTCGTTCTTGATCACCAGCTTGAGGGCGGCAAGTTCAACGCCGACACCTATGACACGCATTACAACGATGCCCGGCAGCCGCATGCCTCGTTCGCCTACGGCCATGGCCTGTTCGACAACCGGGTGCACTTTGTAGTCGGCGCCGAGTACTCCAAGCAGGACCCCGCGACCTGCCAGAACTCCGGCCGCACCTGGGGCACCGCCAACTATGGCCCCTACCAGACCTCGACCGCAGCGACTTCGGGCTACGGTCCGGCAAGCCTGGCGATTTACCAGCTCGGCTCCGGCCTGACCACCAACACCAGCCCTTACGGCGTGTATGGTGCCAACGCCTTCAGTTTCTCCACGTTCCAATACACCACCACCGCCGGGCCGCTGTACGGTGCCACCTCGGACGGCCAGGCGGTGACGCCCTTCGAATCCAACGGCAGCCCCTATGGCACTTCGGCTCCCGGTGGCGATGGCGTGCTGGTCAACCAGTACGCGAACCTGATCACGTCGGTCAAGCGCGGGGTGATCACCGGCATGGTGAGTGCCAAGATCACCGACAACATCGACATGAACCTGGACATCAACTGGGGCAAGGTTGAAGCCTTCAATCCGCTGAGCAATTTCCAGCAGACCTCCAGCGTCCTCGGCTTTGACAATCCCTACCTCCAGGCCGCCAACGGACTCACCGGAACTCCGCAGGACAACGCACAGTCGCTGGCCTCCCAGGCCGACGCCTACAGCCCCGGCGCGCCGGGCGAGTACCTGTACAAGGACTGGAACTCGCAGATCCCGGACGTCCAGTTCAACAACACCACCCTGAAGCAGATCGCGGTGGGCTTCAACGGCAAGATCCCGGGCACCTCCTGGACCTGGGATGCCCACGGCCTGTACGGCAAGACCGACAACGTGGAAGGCTCCTACCACGAACCGACGGTGCTGGAATTCAGCATGGCGCTGGACGCCGTCGCGGGAACCGGCGGCGCGCCGGTGTGCCGTGTCAGCGAGGGCATCACTGCCGGGTTGGCCAGCGCAAACACTGCCTACTTTGGCGGCGGCGGCGGCGGCACGGGCCTGCCGATCTGGGCCCAGGTGGCCAACGGCCTGACCACTTATGACCCGGTCAACCCGGTGTCGGGTCTCTCGGAAAGCCAGACCCTGGCCTACCTGGCGTCGCGGGGCAGCGGCTGCCAGCCGCTGAATCCGTTCGGCAACGCGAAGCTGCCCTCGAGCACGAGCAACTACGCCACCGGACCGCTGTCGCTGTCACTGGAACAGTCGATGACGTCGTTCAACGTCAACACGTCCGGTGATCTGTTCAAGGGTATCGGCGCGGGAGCCTTCTCCCTGGCCGTCGGCTATGAGTACCACCGCGAGGTCACCTACAACGACTTCGCCTCCTGCCCCGGCGCGCGCAACACCCTGGGCAACGCCGGCCTCACCACGGCGCAGGAGGACTGCCTGGCCGTTGCCACCGACTTTGCGTACCAGTTCGGCAACGACTACGGCGGCAGCAGTACCTACAACGAGGTGTACGCCGAATTCAACCTGCCGCTGCTGAAGAACGCATTCCTGGCCAAAACCCTCGAACTCGACGTGACCGGCCGCGACTCGTTCTACAGCAACGAGGCCATGTACGGTGTCGACGTCACTCCGGGTGCCAAGGGCACGGGTTCGCTGCCCACCTGGAAGACTGCACTGGTCTGGGAGCCCGTGGACGGTATCCGCTTCCGCGGTTCGCAGTCGCATGACTCTCGCGCCCCGGACCCGCGCGACCTGTACTACTCGCAGAGCTTCGTTCCGGGCAGCGCGTTCGGCTGGTGCTACTCCGGTACCTTCGTCGAAAAGAGCCTGTGCACCATCAACCTGCTGGGCAATGTGGACCTGAAGCCGGAAACCGCCAACACCACCACCCTGGGATTCGTGTTCACTCCGCCCCAGGCGCCGGGCGTCCAGGCGTCGGTGGACTGGTTCCACATCCACCTGACCAATGGCATCGAGGGCGGCAACGCCTTTGCCGATGGCACCAACTGCTTCCAGGGCCAGGCGGCCTACTGCTCGCAGATCCAGTTCAACCCCGACTACTACAACTCCGCCGGACAGGTGGTTGCGGCCGGTACGCCGGGCGCTACCACCGGAGCAACAGCCTTCCAGCAGGGCAATGTGGCCAACATCGTGGGTGAGAATGGCGCGGCCTACAACGGCGGCTACATGGACGAGCGCGGCGTGGACCTCTCGCTGAGCTACATCACCCTGCTGCCGGGTGGCAGCAGCCTGTCCGTCCGCGCACTCACCACCTGGGTGGGTGAGCAGGTGGCACAGGACACTCCGGGAGGTGCCGTCTACAACGTCCTGAATGAAACCGGCGGCGCCGGCCTGTTCCTGCCCAACTACCAGCCGGCGGCACGCTGGCGCGGTAACCTGTTCGTGACCTGGAACGTCGGGAATTTCAACCTGACGCCGAACCTCAGCTGGGTGGGCACGGGCACGATCAGCAACACGGCGCTGGCCTGCACCACAGCGGACTTTGCAAACACCTCATCGCTGTGCAACTGGGCAGCGAACAACTACTACGCGGGTCCGACCCAGACGGCCGCGCAGAAGTCGGCATCGAACTACGCCTACACGCTGCTGCCGGAAGGCCTGGCCAACCGCGTGCCGGCGTACTTCCTGATCGGGTTGAATGCCTCTTACACGCTGGACAAGATCCCGGGCCTGAAGGGCCTGACCCTGTGGGGACAGGTCAACAACCTGATGAACCGGGCTCCGCCGTTCACCAACCAGACCACCGGCGGTGCGAGCGCGGCGTTCTATGACCAGCTGGGACAGGCCTACCGCGTGGGCTTCCGCATGTCCTTCTGATCGATCGGCCAATGCCGGGCAGCGACGGGCTCCCGGCAACGGCTTCTTCTTGGGCCGCGTTTCGCAAGGAACGCGGCCTTTTTCTTTAGTCTGTGGGAACTCAGCGGCGCCAGTTCAAAACTTGAGCCTGAACCCCCCGATGTGGGTATGATCGCCATAGGGGGATAATAATGACAAAGCGATTCATGATGCGCGCCCTTGCAGGCGTGTGGATGGCCTTCGTGTTGAGTTGGGTCAACACAGCCTATGGCGCACCAGTTCATGAAACGGTCCAGGTCGATCTGGACCCCATGATAGATGCCGCTGCGAAATCGCCGGAGCAATTCGCCGTCCGCATTCCGCGTGGCATATCCACCACCGCCAAGGGGACCTGGTCCCGCAAGGGTGCCACCACTACCTGGGTATACAGCGTGCAGGTACCCACCGCCGTCTCGATGTCCTTTCACGCAACGACAGTGGAGTTACCGCCCAGTGCCGTGCTTACCGTCAGTACAGATCAGGTCAGCATGGGCTATCGGGCCGGCAATGTGAGCCGTAGCGGCTTGTGGGGCCGCCCGATGCCGGGCGATACGCTCAACTTCTCACTGTCCGTAAATTCTTCCGAACAGGCGCAAGTCCGCTTCCAGATCGAGAGCCTGCAGGCGGGCTATCGAGGCCTGGGTGGAGGGGTTCCAGATCACCCTCACTACACAGCCATCCGGCATGCGGCAGCATCTTCCTCCTCTGGCTGCACCGAGAACTACTCTTGCCACGTTACCGCAGGCAATACCGGACCGTCGCATGCCACGGTGGCCGTGGTGGTTTCGAATCTCTATCAATGCACGGGGACGTTGCTCAATGACACCAATTCAGACGGCACCCCATACGTCCTGACGGCTCGGCATTGCGAGAACGGTGAACTCGGTGGAGGCAATCCCGCGGCGGCTGCGAACGTCACAATTTTCTGGGATACAGTGTCTGCCTGCGGTGCCGAGCTGGGCTCCATCTACGATGCATCAACTCCCGCCCAGACGGGTGCCACGACAGCCCTGGAGCAGCAGGACATCTGGCTGCTGCAACTGGAAGCTATTCCAGTCGCTGGTGACGCCTACTATGCGGGCTGGGACGCCAGCGGCACCAGTTTCAGCGGCGGATACAACATCAATGACGCGCTGGGCGGGGACCAGCAATATGTGGGATGGAATGGTACAGATATCCTGGAGCAGATCTCCGGAACCGCGCTCGGTATCTCCTATGACTCGACTTTCTGGGGAGTGGTCAA
>JAOTRH010477673.1:0-25902 GCA_034768845.1 Heliamphora exappendiculata
AAATGTATCCATACCTTGAGTAGTCATCAATGAAACTGACGAAGTACTCAAAGCCACCTCTAGCCTGAATTGTCATAATACCACACACACCAGAATAAACCATCTCCAACGGTTCTTTAGCTTTATAACCTTTGGCCGAAAATGGCATCTTGGTCATTTTACCCTCTAAGCAAGATTCACAGACTGAAAGTGCCTCAACTTTCAATGAACTCAAAGGTCCATTTGCTACCAGTCTGTTTGTCCTTTTTAGATTAATATGACCTAAGCGTAAGTGCCAAAGAAACGTTTAGTTCATTAAAGAAGAAATTTTTCTCTTATATGGTAAATTAGATGTGTTATTCATTTTAGTTAGTTGCAATGTAGAAGAGATTAGAGTAATAATATAAAGATTATCTACCAATATACCAAAACAGATAACCCGTTTATTATTCTTAATAACCACAGAGTTATTAAAATAAACAAAATATCCGTCTTTAGCCAATCTAGAAACGGAACTAAGTTCCTTCTAATGGCAGGTACATAAAGACAATCTCTCAATATTAAAACCCGATCTTTACCAAAACTGAGAGTGGCATCTCCTATTGCAACTGTTGTTACCCTTGTATTATTACCCATATGCAGGTAAATCTCCCCATCACGAAGTTGTCGAGTTTTCTGGAACCTCTGCAATGAATTGCATACATGATTAGTGGCTCTTGTATTTACATACCAGGTACCGGTAGATAACACCGCTAAACATGTTTTCACAATCAGTGAACAGAACTTACCGTGTTTGTTTTTCCTTCTGAGAAATACTGGACATAGCTTTTTCCAATGCAAGGTTTGGTTGCAGTGAAAATATATGCCTTTCGACTTTTTCACACAAGTCCGTGGCCCACTAACTACCCTGAAAATGTGTTTTCCTATTTATGAAACTTTTTTTTCTTCATGCCTTTCGGCTTCGAGAAAGAACCTTTTTCTGAAACAAATACATTTTCTGGTATTGAAGAAATACCATTTGTAGTTAAAACTATATCGAAATTACATTTTCAGTCAACAAAATTTGGTCTCGTAAGTTTATTTTCTTTGAGTATTGAAGTGAGTGGGTTGAAATTCATTTTAATCATGAGAATTACATAATTAAAAAAATCGTTAATTATGATGAACAAAATTTTGAATTTATTTTAATTTGGTTCCCTCTACCATTTTAAAATTAATTCACCAGCAGCCTGATAACCCGAGAATAGCATGCCACGTTAGGTGGACGTCTACTATTCTTCATAAGATCAGATAGGCCAATTCTTTTTAATTTTACCATCTAGACAACTGATCATGCCAAGTAAAATTAAATAGTTGACATAGTTTCGGTCTAGTATATAATAGCAGTGACTCAGTTAGAGAGGATACTATTATATACAGCTAAGTGTTAACCATCATCTAATCCCAAATTAATCGCTTTGCAATGAACCATTCGGTTAGAGAAGTGATCCACACTAACAATTATTCAAAATTATCCTTAAAAGAGATTTGTACTAACAATACTGCAATTAATCTGTCCGTTGGGGAGGAAGGTCTTACTGCTGACACGCAGGATTTAATTGCATTGCCTACAAACTGGTGATGGAGACCGCATAATTTATCTGTGAATAAATTTTCTCTCCCACTTAGATTTTTAAAATATCTTTTAAGGTTATAAAAATTTATTTAATTAAAATAAATTTATTAATTTCGAAAACTACACGATTTAAAAGAATCAAATATCTTTCAGTGTACACGATCTAAAAGAATTAAATATCTTTCCTTGTATAAAATTCTAAATATTTTGATTTATCAAACAATCTTTTCGTATTTAAATACGTAACAAATAAAATTTAATAAATACACAATTTTACTCCAGCTTTTCAGCTAAAATAGTGATTAAATGTATTTATTTATTTTATTTTTTATTCTACATTTTTAAAAATAATAATAATTTATTTTAATTAAATATTTTTTTATTTAATTAATTTAAATTCCGGAATTGATTTTCACATTTTTTCAATATATCTAATTTAAAAAAAAAAATCATCTTAAACGTAATATTTTATAAAAAAAAATACCTAAAATTTTTCCATTTAATTAATATTAATTAACTAAAAAATTTTATTTTTATTTTTATTTTTAATTACAAAATATTTTAATTAAAATTAAAATTTTAAATTAATTAAATTAGCAGGATAAATAAAACCAATAATAATCATCCACGCAATTAAAATATAAAAATAAATTAATTACAAGATAAATAAAAAATTCGATTTTATGATCTGATTGAAACTCTAAAGAGTAAAGAGTTTCAGTCTCCTGTAACTTTCTGTATCCTGAGAATTTTTTAATTCTATCTTATAAATCATATTAGAAAAAATAAGCTGTCAAAAATAGTAGACCGCATCCAACCAAACACGCTGCTGTGTTTTGAATGAAAAAAAAAACGAAACAGTGTTGCTGGAATTTCTCCCGGATTGCCGCGGCTTGTAGTGTGTGATCAGGATATTGCCTTTTGGAAACTGCCGAATTCAAAAAATACTCCCAAACCACTGCACCACTTGGGATGCTATTGCTTTTGAAACACACGGCGCCTGTGTTTAGCGCCTGAAACTGGCGCTTGTTTGCTGAAGCTTGGGAAGATCATGTTTTGCCGCATACAGCGCTTGGGAAACCCACTTGTGATTTGGTGTTTTTGCTTGGCAAAAAACTGCCGTTTGCTTTCAAAAGCTGCCAAACAAAAGGCTGCCACAGCTTGTTTCGGTACTAGCTCAACAGTGCGCCACTTGGAAGGTGCTGTGTTTTGCTTCAAGCTTTGGGAAAGAAACTTTTCCACTGAAACATGGAACCGAAATAGCCCAAGGCTGCTACTGTTGATATGCGCCACCTGGAATTGGTTTGCACTTGCTGCGCCACTGTTTGGCTCTTGGGAATTGCGCTGAAGCTTGAAAAACCGGCGCCTGCTTCAAGCTTGTTTGCTGCGGCTGTTTTGCTTGGGAATAGCTTTACTATATTTTTTTATTTTTTTTTCTTTTCTTAAAACCGGCGCCTGTCTTTGATGAACAAATTGCTCACTGTTTGCTTCAGTTGGGAATAACACTACTACCGAAACAGTGCTTCACTGTTGGGCGAAAACAGCTGTTTGATTCAATGGAAAACCGGCTCCTCTTCACCCTTTTTTTTTTATTTAACCAGAAAAAAAAACTGGAAGCAAAAAAAAATATTGTAAAGTAATAAAAAAAAACTTATTCGCAGAAAAACCACTGGAACCAATGCGGGCTCCATCCTTCCACCACCGGTTGCTGCCATACCTGTTCTTATTTTTTCTTTCTAATAAACTAGAAAAAAAACTTAAAAGAACATCAAATTATTTTATATCGAAACATATGTCCCGTACGCTCGCATTCGATCTAAAATTAATTAATCTAACATGGTCAACTCCCGTGGTTAAAAAAATTAATTAAATCATCATCCATGTATTCAATCAAACATGAAAAAAAATATGATCATAAAACCGGGATTAAAACGCCTGCAAAACAAAGTTAGCACAGTTCTAAATCTACCCGGTCCCGATAAACCGTAAACAAAAAAAACAAAACGGCTCTGATACCAATTTGTTGGAGGCTACACTGCCAAGATCTTTGTTTTTGAAAAACGATTAATTGATAAAAAATTAACTGGACGAGCAAATGCCGAAACGGGTTACAGATAAAAATTTTGACGAAGAACGATCAAAATAAAACCCGTGCAACCGAAGTTAATTTAGAAGAATACCTCTTGTAGATCTAATTTTCAACTACGCCGTGATTCCTAATTGAAACTCTAGTCAAATCTTCTACTGTATTCTCTTACGCGATCCTCGAACGTAGTGTGGGATACGATCTTCCGAGAACTCGTGCCGGCAAAATCTCGATATATTTTTAAGTCTTGAAAGACAAAAATAATACATCAATAATGATATGATATATGTGAACTATCAATCTCAAACTAGTTCAGCCTACCTACGTATATATAGGGCTACATAAGGTACATGGAGAGTAATTATGAGTAACACTCTCAGTTGACCACAGATACCTACGGGCGGTTTCTACAATTATGGAAAGTCGCAGTAGTTTCTGCAATTATGGAAAGTCGCAGTGGTTTCTGCAATTTTCATAAAACACTGAATTACAATTCACACCACTAAAGAACTATATTGCACTCTGACCCATAATCTCAAGACCTTGTTGCATTGAGCTCCTTTTATTAAATTCTTACAATTTCTTCCCACGTTAAGATTCCCGATACCCATTAATTAAATTTAATTACTGACAATTTAATTTAATCGGCATCTTCATATTCCTTAAGCCCTTTCGCTTAACTTATTTAACCACCAGATAATTAAATCCACCTGCAGGGTTTGGTCTGGTCAAAACTTATAAGCATCCTTAAGTGAGTATCGTCAATCCCGATCATTCGGGACGTGAATTCCGTCAATAATTAATATTTTTTATATAAATAATACCGCTATCCAACTCACCGGGAATATAGACCCATATAAAATCGCAGCCTCTAATGAATCAAAATAACGAATATTAAATATATGTAAATCAATAATTATTTTCGGATTAAGAGCATAAGCACTATTCATAATAATCTTGGGGTGTGAATTAATTTATATAGTAAGTAGTTAGTACTAATTTAATTATCCAAAATGTCCCGTTCAATACGCACAAAGTGTATTGACAAGAGAGCCGGAACAATAGACGACGCTATTATCTGTTCCCCGTAACCAAGACATGCCTACTAAAATTCTGTGTCACAGTCGTACTGATGAAATGTCTATTTCCATCTAAACTGTGAATATAAAACTTATATTGTGCAAGAACCTAAAATCTGATTTTGTGTGTGTAAGCCGTACTCTACACATCAAATTAAATACTATACAGAATATCGGACATCCATACATATCAAAAAAATGATATACATACATTGCTGATAAAGATTATCTTAAAATGGAAAACTAATTTTATTAAAAATAAAATTAAATACTAAAAACATGATTTTCAGTATACCAACCCTAACACTGCCCATCATAACCCTGAGTCAATGGCTGCCTTACTGACTGAACTTAAGCACCTCCTTCCGCAAACCTAGAAGTCTGGGCCCTGTGCTGCTGCGGAGCTTGTCACCTCTGTGCAGATGAAGTAACCGATGCTCCTGTCGCACCCTGAACATTTTCCTCTCTGGGACAAGATCTGCGAATATGCTCGGACTGACCACACCCAAAACAGATAGGTGGGTCTCTCGCCTGTGACTGGACGGGTGTTGAACTCTGTGCATGGCCTTTATGTGGGCACTCAACTGAGCGATGTCCTGGCTGTCCACATCGATAGCAAATCAACCCTCTCTGCTCTGGCCTTCCTGTCGAGGCCACTAAAGGTGTAGATGCAGACGGCTGCAGCTGATATGATCCAGCAAAATGAGAACTAGGTCCAGATGACCTCCGGTGCTTGTTCCTGTGCCCTTGAGACTGTGCATCTCCATTGCCCTACTGGTTCTTACCCTCTTTGACCCTGCGGCTATCTGCCAACAAGTTCCCTACCTGGATAGCAGCCTCCACCAGCTTGATATACACCTCCACATCTAGAGCTGCAACCCTATCCTTGATAACAGATCGAAGTCCTCTCTCAAACCTCCGAGTACGCAACTCCTCGATTGATACCATCTCTGGTGCAAATCGCGACAGATTCACGAATCTGGCCTCATACTGGACCATAGACAGATTCCCCTGAACATGGGAGAGGAACTCCTCTCGGTAAGTATCTCTCGAAGATCTCGAGAAATACTTCTCCAAGAAGACTCTCGTGAACATAGCCCACGCCTCATCTACAGTGGTCTTGGCGAACTTCCACCACTCTCTAACATCTTCCCGCAATTAGAACACCGCCAACTTTACCGACAAAGCATCCTCCTCGATATTTAGAGTATCAAAGATCGACGTGATCACTTCCAACCACTCAGTAGCAACCTTGGGTTCTGGCTCCCCAGCAAAGGTTGGACGATCCAACCGCCGAAACTCTTTCATAGCCACAGAAACCCTTGGCTTAGGAACTCGTACCTAGCCCTGGTCGCTTCTGCCATAACCTGCATAGTGACAACCATCTCCTGGACAATGTCAGCACCGCCTACTTGTTCCTGTGGGGCATGAATGTCTCCCTCCTCTAGAACCTGAACATAAGCACGACCTCGGCTACAGCCTCGGCCACGACCCCGTTTCCGTTCTCCCCGCGTGCACATAATTCTATACAAAGCAAGATAACAGGATAAGGTTAAACTTTCCTATAGCATGTTACAACGTAATATAAACACATAATCATACAATCACATAGCCATGTAAGATTATGCAACACATCTCACATACCGAGGAGAACTAACAAAACAGACTCATCCATTTGGATAACCTATTCGGATTCTCTGTTAAAAAACATGTCGGCCAAACTCGTTTCTAACTTGGCTTCCAAATCTGTTATTCCAAACGCCCGAAGGTAAGACTAGTCGATCCTGAGATTCAACCTCCATACACACATATACACACGATTATGCTCAGAAAACTATTAACTTGTTATAAACCGACGTTTAAACACATGCAAGCAAGCATATACAATCAACCTCACCGGTGATAAACCCTTCTTTCCATGGCTCTTAGGTATTCAAACCCAGATCTCTGATACCAAGTTGTCACGCCTCAAAACCCAGGGTCACGTGAAAAATTACCAAACACCAGTTTTACGAAAAATAGATTTTCATACATTCAAATTCACCTGTTGATATCACAAGAAAACCCAGTATGCATCTCTCATATACAGTAAACATCCTGTATAACATGCATAAGTGCATCACCTTATGGTGTACAAAACTGCCTTCAGGGATAAGCATACCAAAAAAGAAAACTACTACAGCCTTCCATCATCCGTTAGCACGGACATCACTAGATCTACTTAAGATCATCATCCAAAGCATCACCTAAAAATAGTTTTATACAAAAAATCCCACCCGTGAGATGAAACCCAATAGAAACAGACAATAAAGCTATAAAATAGAAAATATGCAATCATATAGAGTGGGAGCAAACTCTACCACAAAACCCAAAATGTTTTCCATCTAAAACCCACAAGTTTTCCCATCAGACTAAACCAGTCTCCCAAAACGATTTTATTAACAAAAAACCCATGTTTTTATCCTTCAAACCATGTGTTGCTAATTGTGTAAATAAACCACCGCAGTTAAGGAAAAACAGTTATCAAAATGTTGTTCCCTCACGGAATGTCCCATCGTGGAAAAAAAATATGATCCTATGCACCAACTCCATTACACGACAGAGGTAGCAACGATAAACCCCTGTCCAGTATCTAATTCCCATACATCATGAGACCGGTTAGATACACACAAGTTCTATACGGAGCACCATAACGTAACCACTCAATTTACGGGTGACAACCCGAGGGTACAAAGCACCCAACTCAATTTACGGGGACTAACCCGAAGGTACAGAGCACCTACGCTGCGTACGTTTATGGACTTACACCGAGGGCAACTCGTGCCAAATACCCGTCATCCCGATATATCAAGATAATCTTCTAAAAATCGAACCGTAGCTCAACTACGAAAAATATTTCACAATTATACATTATACATATATATACAGATCCATCCATCAACATGGAGATCAATAAAATATTTTAAAAATATTTTTTCTCGTTTTCAACAAAACGTTTCAGAAACTGAGAATCAACCCCGAAGGCGAGCTCCAAACCTCCAAAACACAAAGTGTTGAGATTTTTCACAAAATCACCATTTTCCAACAAAATCCACCATTTTCAAGAAAATTCTTTCAAAACCATACTACCACATGTCATACAGTACTATAAGTCAAGAAAAGCTAACAACATGCGTTCTATTAGAAAAACAAGGCTTAAATAGAAAATATGACATTTGATGAATTTTTTACCCGGTAAAAACACATATAATTACATATAACACCCTCATAACAGCAGTAGGTCTAGAATCCTACCTCGTTGGGTCAAAACCCGACGTCTAAAAAATCAAATATCGTCAGAACGAGAATCTAACCGGATGAGCGCGAAGCTAACAGCGTAGATAGCGAGGATCCACAAGGTGATCGTCGAAAACTAGGCTTGGGCAGGTCAAATATGTAGAGAGAAGGCAGCGAGAATGGAAGAAGCAAACATTTTCCAAACGTTTCAGCCACTGGAGTACTTATAAGCTCGCCAAAAAGGCAGTTCAGTTGACTGAAAAGGCCACTTCAGCCGACTGAAGCTCCTCAAAAAACGTGAACCGCCACAGTTCAGTCGACCGAATCCCCTGGTCCAGTCGACCGAACTCAAGAAAACAGGTTCAGTCGACCGAACATAGTAGCCCAGTCGACCGAACCCTAGGGTTTGAGCCTACTGGTTTTTGGTCTCGGTTTTTCATTCTAAGGTCAAACAAACAAGCCTAAACAAGGTTCGAGAAAGCATACAACATGTCTACATGCTGTTCTACAACTTCAAAACATAAATCATGCATCGATGATATATATAACATGAAGAAAAACACGTCAACATGTATAAATAATCCAAAATAACAAGGTTCGGGATCTCACATACAAATTAGACGTACATGTGTAAAACAACCATTTAATAGTCATAGTATCAAAAATATGAATCATCACAATTTATTATCAAACAAAATGAGCATCATCTAAAAGCAATAAAATGGCAAGACAGTTATAAAAATAGCAGAACACAAACCTAGAACATAAACCCACAAATACAGCAAAAGATCACAAACCTACTTATTAACAAATTATGTATCCCATTTTCTATTTGTTAACAGATTAATCTATAACCCCCGATTTTACATCTACAACAGCGGTGAGGGCAGAGTAAACAGATTCTCTCCGGTGTATAAAAAAGTACTACAAATTTATGAACTATCACTTTGGCATCAAGATAAGGAAGCTAAGCATGCTTCAAGATAAGTGGCGTAGGTTTTTGGTAGAGGAAAGCTATCAGAGAGTTTGATAATGAACCTAATGTTTCAAAGTTTCAAATTTCTTCCTCTTTCAAGAAAATTTCCAAAACCAAATAGCATCATAAACTAAATTCCAAATACTTTTTCTATCTCTAGCACCTATCTCACTAAACCAACTCCCAGCAGATGGCAAACAACCCCGTGTGACGTCACTTCTTAACCACAACAAAAGTAACTGAGGGCTAATAGTTTGCCTCTAAAGAACAATAAAGTGAACTTAAATATCAAAGAACAAAAATATACTGGGAAAAGTAATTACCTTCAAATAGCATCAAGTTCGTAAGGCAAAACCTAATAGAATTATCCTTCACTAACACCTTCGCTCCAGATAAAGAGCGAAGATTTATTAGAAGCAAGCACAATAACCCAAACTAGATGAGATAAAAGCAGGGGAGTTTGATAGTACCAATAAGATATGTTCCTTTGTGTTTCTGCCCTATTGCTTTACGAAAAAAAATAAGAAGGATTCCAACCATAGGATCAAAAGGATAGATGTCCCATCAGCATCCTAACTTGTTATATAGATTAGAAAGATGTAAAGTAAATAAGAGAAAAACATAGCAAATGAAACTCGTTCTACAGTTTTTCTCAAGTCTACGTCCACCTAATTCATATAAAAAATATATTTTGTTATGAGCGAATCATATATAATTAATAACAAAATAATCCTCAACATATGAGAGAGGTGTACTTTTAAAAGAAAAAGTACTTACATGACCAAAAACTGAAATGCTGTACATGACTCACTTGATCCCAAACGATTGTTGCGAGCTTGCAAGTAGCTATGCAAACACGGGAAATTTCAAATTATTGAGGTTGAGCTGGAGAGTCCAGAAGATCGGGGAAATAGGTGAGGCGTGTGTGAGTGAGAGATCAGGAGAAAAGGGAGAGAGAAAAGGGGAGTTTAAGGCATTCGTGAGTTAAGAAGGTGGGTTTGAGGGAAGCGAGGAGAAGACGATCGCAACCGTTCGTTGAAGGAAGAGGAATTGCTACCGTTTGATTGCCACATTTTTTGGGTACCATATATGCCTACAAAACTTAATTATAATAAACTAATTCAAATTACAATAATTACATTACAATTTAAAACTTGATGCATAAGATGTTCAAAATTCCTTAGAACCACTAAAAGTTTTCCCAAATAACATTATGTACCCAAGATTTCTCGAAGTGTGCACAAATTTGTTCAACACCAGATTATCACACAAAAAATCACATAAAATACAGAGATAGAAAAAGCCATCTCCTTGCCATTTCTTATTCATGTTCAATGCCTCGCTTTTTTTTATATCTCCTAGGACACCTTATCCTTCTTTCCTTGCCACACAAAGCAACTACTTCCATATATCCATGCACTACATAAGCCACTAATAAAATAAAACTTACAAAAAGGATAAGGTGTAAAATAACAAAATAAAACATATCAATTGATTGAAGGAAAAGAAAAACCATAGAATTTACAGTTTCTTTTAATAACCATAACCATAAGGCAACTCTTTTGCCTCACCATCAAATCAGAACTTACTTTTAAAATCAGCTAGTTTGTGCATCTTAAAATAATACATAATAGTCTCTAATTAAAGTCAAACCAACTTCCATCAAAAAAAAAATTTTTTTAAAAGAAACCTACTCAGCTGAAAAGTGACTTGAAAGTAAAAATAATACAAACAAACAAACACAAAAGCTCTCACCCCACTCAAGACTCTTGGCAAAGTTTAAAACAAAAAAATAAAATAATGGATAATATTTCTCTATGGAGCTTAGATAGCCACCATAAAATAATTTCAAAAACAAATGTCAAATGAACATTTCACCAAAATACAACTAAACAGAAAGATAGCCACAAACCTAGTTGATATACTACTTAGAATGTGGTGGCGATAGAACAATATTTTCGGTTGAAAATCCCATCTAGTCTCAGTAATGAGTATAATGATCTAGTGAAGATAATGTGCCTAAATGCATAAAAATGCCCACCGCGGGACATCCTAATTGAAACAACCCAAACCAACCAATCCAACGACATGTGCCATACCAAATGGGCTGAAAAGACTGTCAAAAAAAATTCACCCATAATTATAAGCACAGAGTCTCACATTATCCCATCAAATTGTAGTATGCTAAAATTATACCGTGAAAAGAAGCCCCAAACTTGGCTGTAACCTAAAAACTATATGCTGGAAAGGTTACAAAAAAAAACCATAAATCAAATAAATGAAAAGTTCCTACAAAATAGTCAAGAGAAACAAACCTCAGCAGCTGCAAAAGCTGCAACTCAGGCTGCTTCAACAGCAGCAAAGGCAGCCTATTCTTCTTCTTACATTAAGAAGTGTGTTCCTCTATCCCAATAGCATCCTCTCCATAATTTTAGGAACTGAACAATAAATTAAATTGATTTCAATAAGCCATTAAACCTAAACGTGTCACAAAAGTGAAAGAACATGAAATTAAAAAAGACACGGGTCAATCTATAATCAGAACCCAATAAATGCAGACCTATGCAGAGAACCTTTTTTCCAGGCATGAAACTAAAGCTCGTAATAAAAAAAATGACATCATGCATCAGATATGTGAGAGTGATCCACCAATTCCCACTCCGGTTATACATGAGAAATTGAGAATTACAAATTAGACATACATGTGTAAAACAACCATTTAATAGTCATAGTATCAAAAATATGAATCAGCACAATTTATTATCAAACAAAATGAACATCATCTAAAAGCACTAAAATTACTTACCAAGTAGTTGCAGAAGCACACCTAAAAAGCAAAACAACTTCCAACACACATCCTCCTCACCATTCACTTTTAGTAAGTGAACTGAATAAATACAATAAATTACAATACCCATTAAGATATCAAACACCTCCTCCATGCATTCCCTCATTAACAAAATAACACGTCAAGGTTCAGTTAAGCTATCGAACTTTTTGTGGAAGCAAGTCAACCAGAGAACTAAAACATTCATAAAAGTGAAAATGGATTTGTGGCGTTATGGTTTTTTTGTAAAGGAAATTGAAAATTGAATGTTTTCCTTAAAAGAACATAAAAAATCTTGAACTCTTACGTTGGAAAATCCAAGTAGTTGCTCTTCCTAGAAATCATGTAATATAGATGTTCAGTAACCAAATTTCATGAAATAACTCACACTAATGAACCCACCAACCAAAGAAAAGCCCTTGGAATAAAGAGTGCACGGTGAGATCAAAATTAGACTCAACAGAGAGAAAAATCAACAAAATCAGGAAATAACTCACACTAATGAACCCACCAGAACTCCAGAACACCATTTTGCTTCCTTTCGACTAAACGCTTCTCACCAGAACGACATTTTGCCCAGAAAAAAAGCTCACACTAAAAAACCCCCTTTATGGCAAGAGAAATGAACGAAGAGAGTTAGGGCAAAAAATACCTTTAGGTAGACAGTGAGTTTGCCGTTCGCTGCAGAGATAATGCAAGAGAGAGCACAGTGAGATATGCGGTGATCGGCGATGAGCAGTAGTGAGCGACGGTGGGCAGGGGAGAGAGAGATTAGAGATGAGAGATAGAGAGAGATCAGAGATGAGAGGCAAATAGTGCGAGGCAAAGACGGAGCGGCGAAGCGATCGAAGTGACGTGCGGCGATGTTAGGAGGCACCAAACTCAACTCGGAGATGAGCAAAAGAGAGTGAGAGGCAAAGACGGAGCGACGAAGAGATCGAAGCAACGTACGGCGATGTCATAAGCCGCCGAACTCAGTTAGAAGTGTGAGAGAAGAGACGGAGAGTGATGAGAGGCATTGAACTCAATCTAACCGTTGAATGAACGTGAACAATTCTCAGCGGTTGGATTGCAGAGATAGATGTGACATCAAAGAGATAGATTCCTACTAGTTTACTTGACGTCTCTAAAGCAAAAAAACTTAATAATTGAAGGCGCTTCCTCTCATGTCGGTACAATAGTATAAAAAATATATTAATAAAATTTCGATCCTTTGTTGATAATTTGGTCAAGACATTTATAATGAAGGCAAGATAATATACCTACGAATAAATGAGTCCATTACAACAATGATATCTAGGTTCACATTTAGTAACTTTCTAATTTTAATAATACTTGCTAACTAGATCTAATTATGATGTCAATTGAGCATATGTTAATTACATAGGCTTTACAATGATTACATATAACAAAAATTAAAAATATAAAATTCTACACTTTCTATAAAACAATTCGCTTTTAATCTAAAAATTCCATTAATCTAATAACATATTTATGGTTTGAATAAGCTAATTCGCAACCTATACTTTCAAATGGAAATCAAAATATTTGAAGTTGTGATATGCTCATCCTCAACCACCTAACATTACAATGAATCTTCGTTAAGTTAGCCCTAAACCTCAACCAAAAATAATGAATCAAATAGCATAAAATAAATCAAAGTTACTAATAAAATATGAATATTATTTCGTGAGCGGACATGAAGTGTACATAATCATTCAATAGAGGAGCGTCATTCTTTTGAACTCACTTGGCAATGCCAAATGCACCAAGCCAAAGACGTATGGTTGAATTTAAGTCAACATAATGAGTCTTCTGTTATAATAAAGTATAGTTCTTACAATCCGTCAACCAATCAAAGCTTATGAGATTGAACATGAGAGAAATCCCAAATATCATATCCATTGGCAAATAAATTTGATTTCATTTATACATGCACATCAAACAAACATAGATAGAAATTATGCAAACCTTTCACTTGATGATGCTAATTTATTTTAGCTATTAAACATGATACTCAATTCTTTCTTTTTTTAAATAGAAGTGATGGCTTGAAAATTGTACAACATAATGTATTGAATCCTTTTTGAAATAAGTCACACCAGAAGAAGAAAAAAGAAAAAAGAAGAATCCGTTAGAATCTTAGATCAAACTGGTCAGTTGAAGGTTAGAAATGTTTCCTTGACGGAATGTTGCCCATTTTCCCGTTTAGATGAACCTTCCCTCTAGAATTTATTTGATCCCGTTCTTAGCCATCATTCTGGTTCTTGGGTCGTCCTGTTGTTATGCTGTCAGTATGAGCCCGGCAGAGGCATTGTTCCAGTTTTAGTGATTATTTGCCTTTAATTTTTATTTTAGGTATTTGGAATGTTTGTTATTTGTCGTTAGAATTTTTATCTGGGAAGTGTTTGATACTAGTTATTCTATTTTTGGGATCCAGGTTTTCTTTGGGTCTAGATCATTGAGCCGGGAAGATCACTGTCGACACGCATCTAGGTAAGATTAGGGTTAAGTAGACTCTATAGATTATCTGAACAGCTAGCTGAGTCATCGAAAATGGTGGAGAATCAAGTTAACTTGATAGCTCTGATGAGATCTATTACTGAGACACAGAGAGTTGTGAAGCAACAGATACAAGCTCAAAACCAATGTCAGGCACAGATCCAGGCAATTCAAGCCCGTATGCCTGGCGTGAATAGACAGCTAGATGACACAAATGAGAATGGTGAAGACTTTTGGGACAATAACCAAGCACAGGATACACCACAAGTTGTTGTGCCACCTCAGGTTCCCCGCCCGGTGGTGGTAGAAGAAGAGAACACAGCCCAGTTTAAGAAATCTGTGCTGGCAAAAAAGATCGATCGAATGGAGATGGTGTTGAGAAAGGCTAAGAGTGCAGAAGAGTACATGTTGGATGTGGGTGGTTTGTGTCTTTTTCCAGATGCCAAACTGCCCAAAAAATTTAAAATGCCGGAGATGAAGAAGTTTGATGGCACTGGAGATCCCTGGATTCATCTGAGGATGTATGTTGGAACTCTCTCCCCCATGGGGATTGATGATCAGCTCAAGGCTCAATTGTTCCACTGATCACTTTTTGGGGCAGCATAAAGGTGGTTCCTCTCTTTGGAGGTGACTAAAACTAGAACTTGGGAAGATATAGCCACTACATTCATCACTCAGTATAGCTACAACGTCCAGCTGGACGTAACCACTCGAGAACTAGAAACGACTCGCCAGGAGAACCGGGAATCATTTGTTGATTTTTTGACCCGGTAGAGGGGTAAATTCACCAAGATGACGAACCAGCTCCACTGAGAAAGAACAAGTGAGGATCGTGATTAAGAATCTGTAGTCTCCACTGAAGCGTTATCTTATCACACGGCCACTTTCTACCTTTGAACATCTATTTGATGCTGAGGTACAAATTGAAGACGCCATATAATCTGGGGATATCGAAAAAGCCGAGCCTAGCCATAAACAAAGGAGGACATTTCCCGCAACTAACCAAAACTAATCTGCTGCCACCAATCTCGTATCTCGCCCGAACGAGGTGAATCTTCTGAACCCTTCATCCCCAGCTCAACAACACAACAATACCCAACAACACCCAACAATCAAACAACAGCCAATAGCAACAAAGACCTCAGAGGGTCTTCACTCCCCTCAACATTTCATTATCCACAGCCCTGAATCGACTTGTTAAGGAAGGGCTTATCAAGCTGTTGGACCCCATGCCTGTACTTGATCCCCTGCCGCTATGGTTTAATGCTTCTCAGTACTACGCCTTCCACCAAGGTCATGGGCATTTGAGTGATAAGTGTATGAGGCTGCGTCATGAGATCCAGAATCTCATCAACAACAAAGTGATCCCTCCGCCGACTGTTGCTCTAAAGCCGAATGTTACAACCAACCCCTGCCAAACCATGCTAAGCAGTCTGGGGTAAACTGCATAACTCTAGAATAGTCAGAAGATCTGAGTCAATATATTTATTCAGCATATCTGCCACGCCCTCATGTTCGGCTACTAAGGATCAGACAGCATGCTCATTTATTATGGTTAGAAACGGTCGAGATAGGATGGAGGAATGGAATAATAACACCTGGAGATGGCATCGAATGGTAATCCAAGCCTACCAACAAGAAGAGGAGGAACATAATGAGGAAGACAATTGGCCGCTGGATTATCCGGCACGACCTTATGGGTTTGGCCACGTGCTTGATGGCATTACTCTTTCCCAACTTTTTTAGGAGGAGATATATGTTGATGACATGCAATCCTATTGGCTGGTAAGGGTCGTGCTAAAATCAGGTGGCGCTGAGTGGACCGACTTTTGGGCTACTCGAGGACAACACGTGGAGTACATTAGAGAAGACATCTAGGAAGAGGTCGATAATACGTGGGCTATTGAGGATGGTGAGAAAAGAAGAGGAAGAGCAGTGGTCTGCAGTTTAGATGAACTGTGGGCATTTGAAAGCCCTCTCTGCATAGACGAAGTAAGACAACCTGAAAGTACCATACAAGAATTATGGGATCCCGAAGACGGTGTGGAACATCTAACCAGGAGTGTACAACATTTCAAGCTGACTCAATTGAAAAAAGGACAATCAAGTGGGAATGGGAAAGAAAAAGAACAAGAAGAAGAGGATGACACTGTGCTAAAGAAACTTAAAAAGGCACAGGCGAATGTCAGCATCTGGGGTTTATTGATGGCCTCACATAAACATAGACAAGTTGTGCTGAAGGTCCTGAACAAAGCCAGTGTTTCGATAGATGTGACCCTAGAGCAGCTTGTTGGACTCATTCTGTCAGCTGTAGAGCCAAAAGTCATCTCTTTTTCTAATAAGGATCTACAAGCAGAAGGAAAGAACCATAACAAACCCCTGCCATAACCGTTAAATACCTGTAAAAGTGGGTCCCGATAACTCTCATTGATAATGGGTTCGCATTAAATGTTTGTCCGCTTAGAACAACAGTTTTCTTGGGACTAAATCTGAAACATTTCACACCTAGTAATGAAGGAGTCTGGGCCTACGACAATACGAGGAGAGATGTGGTGGGCTTGGTATCATTCGCATTATCAGTAGGGCCTGTAGAAACATCAGTTGAGTTCCACGTATTGGACGTGCAGGCCTCTTTCAACCTGTTGCTAGGCAGGCCATGGATGCATGACCCGAACGTCCAGGCAATGCCATCAATTCTTCACCAAAAGTTGAAACTGATAAAGAATGGGGCAGTTCTGACTATCCATGGAGAAGAAAGTATTCAACCCCCAAGAGGAGAAGGCTCGACTCTGTTGGAGGTTCAGCATGGCGAAGGGGATGTGTCGCTAAGTGGATTTCGATTTGATGAAGCGCAGGCTATACAAATGCTATTGAATGAAGAAGAGATGTACATCAACCCTAGAGCAATTACAATGATGAGACAAATGTCCTATTTCCTGGGCTTTGGCGTAAGCAACAAGGAATTCTCGAATCTGTTCATGTATTATCGGCTTCGTACTGTTTAGTCTTGGATACAAACCGACGGAAGAAGATTTGGAAGGGCCTAAAAGGGGACGAAAGGCCAACTATTCAGGAACACTCAATGGGTATTTTGCCAAAGAAAGAGAAAACTTCTCGTACTGTGGCTTCCCAAAGCCGTGGATCGACAAAGAAACCAACCAGAAGTTGCCAGGACTAGAGATCTTCTTTCGCCATCAATTATCCGACACGAAAGAAGAGGAAACAGTGAAAGGGGAAGAGGAAGAAAAAAAGATCCAAGAGGAAGATTGGGCGAACAAGCTTGATGAAATCGGCATGGGAGTGTTGTTCAATGAAAAGATGGCACAGCTGCACGTAACTGACCCAGGCTGTTTCATGATGGGCTTCAAGACACCAGCCGACTACATCAAGCTCATCGTCGATGCGGCTGCAAAGAAAGTGAAGAACTGGCCCTTAGAGTCCTGTGATGTGCAGGTTGTTTGTCCTGAGTCTGAGTCTGAGTCTATGGTTGAGGGCACGTTTGTTTGTGCACCTCCTCTTATTTATGCTTTTGAGTTTGTAATTCCATCTTACTTCAATGAAATGAACGAAATTTCTGATTACTCTGTTTTGTTTGATTTATTTCATACGCTTTTCGATGATTTTGAATTTGACAGGGATGTCTCCGAAGAAATAAAACTTTTAATAAAAAGAGAAGAAAAAATGCGCACCCAACCAATAAATGAAGAAATTTTGTCAATAAATTTGGGTAATAAAACTAATCCACAAAATGTACAAATTGGTTCTTTTTTATCCTTAGTTAAACGTAAACAATTAATAATTGTATTAAAAGAATTCAAGGATGTATTTGCATGGTCTTACGAGGATATGCCCAGAATTGATCTTGTCATCGTCCAACACCATATCCCTTTGTACTCTGATGCTAAACTGGTCAAACAAAAATTGAGACGGATCTAACCAGAATAAGCTCTGAAGATCAAAGAAAAAGTTATCAAACAGATCAATGCTGGATTCTTGATGGTAACCGAGTATCCAAAGTTGGTGGCTAATATTGTTCCAGTGTTGAAGAAAGACTATCGTATCCGAGTCTGCGGGAACTTTTGGGATCTCAACAAGGCTAGCCCAAAAGATAATTTTCCTTTACCGCACATCGATGTCTTGGTTGACAGTACAGCAAGGCACGCCTTGCTATTATTTATGGATGGCTTCTCTAGGTACAACCAAATTCTGATGGACTCCGAGGACAGAGAAAAGATAACATTTGCTACACCATTGGGCACCTATTGTTATCGTGTAATGTCGTTTGGTCTAAAGAATGCAGGGACAACCTATCAAAGGGATGCTACTACTTTACTATATGACATAATACATAAGGAGGTCGAAGTGTACGTGGACGACGTGATAGTCAAGTCTAAGGATCGGGATCGCGACATCATAGCACTACAAAAGTTCTGTGAAAAGATTCAAAAGTACAAGATGCTACTCAACCCACATAAATGTGCCTTCGGGGTTACCACTGGAAAAATGCTTGGGTTTATGATCACTTAACGAGGCATTGAAGTCGATCCTTCAAAAATCAAAGCAATTTTAAAAATGCCTTCTCCGAAGACCGAACAAGAAGTTAAGGGCTTTCTAGGTAAAATATAGTTCATCAGCCGGTTCATTACAAAATTGACAACTATTTGTGAGCTACTCTTCCGTCTGCTTTAGAAAGAAGTCGAATTTGAATGGGATCAAAAATGCCAAAAAGGCCTTTGATGTCGTACAATGGTACCTGCAAAATCCACATGTTCTAGCTCTTCCCGAACCTAATAGGCCATTGATCCTCTACTTGTTAGTGACTGACTCAGCTATGGGATGCATGCTGGTGCAAGAAGGTGAAACTAGAATCGAAAAGGCGATCTACAACTTAAGTAAGAAGATGATGGGGTTAGAAATACGATACACACCACTAGAAAAGACATGCTGGGCTTTGGTTTGGGCCTCCCAAAAATTGAGGCATTACATGTTGTCTTTTACGGTGAATATCATTTCCCAGATGGACCCGTTGAAGTACCCTTTTGAAAAGCTGGCACTGACAGGGAGGTTGGCTCGATGGTTGCTGTTGTTATTAGAATTCGATCTCAGATATGTCACCCGAAAGTCAGTCAAGGGTAGAGCAGTGACAAAATTCTTGGTCGACCAACCAGTTGAGGGGGGTGAGGACACGGAGTTCCATTTTTTTAACGAACAACTGATGAAAGCCGGGGATGACAAGTGGACTCTATATTTTGATGACTCATCCAATCAATATAGCTATGGAATAGGAGTCCTTCTTGTCACTCCTGACGAATCACACGTCCCTTTGTCTTTGAAACTCAATTTTGAAGTTACCAACAATCAGGCTGAGTATGAAGCATGTTTAGGTAGATTAGAGGCAGCCTTAGAATTAGAGGGAAGGGTGCTAGAAGTCATCAAAGATTCAATACTGGTGGTTTCACAAGCGAGAGGAGAATGAAAGGTCAGGGACGTGACATTAGTTCTCTACCATTAAGAGCTAGAGAAGCTGATACCGTATTTTAAATCAGTGACCTTTACCCATGTGCCAAAACTACATAACAAGTTCACCGATGCACTGGCCACCTTAGCATCCATGATTGATATACCATCCGGGGTTAGAATGAGGCCCTTGATAATTGATCAGAAAAGAAAGCCAACATACGAGACGATGGCCATGATCAGGGAAAGCACTGACGACTTCCATGGTATTTCGACGTCCAAAACTTCATGGAGAATGCAGAATACCCCAAGTTTGCTAGCAAAAAGGACAAAAGGGCAATACGACAATTATCTAAACAGTTTGTCATGTACAGGGGAAGACTATACAAATGAGGGTATTCTGGTGTCAATAAACTGTGTCAGCATAGAAGAAGGCCAAGAGCTGATGAAAGGAATACATGCGGGGGTCTGTGGGCCACACATGAGCGAAAACATGTTAACCAAGAAGATCCTGCGATAAGGGTACTTTTGGATGATAATGGAGGAAGACTGTACATAGTTTGTGAGGAGATGTCATAAGTGTCAGATTCACGCAAATCTTATGCACATTTCCCCATCTCAGCTGTATAACCTAACGTCGCCATGGCCATTCTCGGTATAGGGCATTGATGTTATCGGCAAGGTAACACCGAATGCGTCAAATGGGCACGAATTCATCTTAGTGGCCATTGACTATTTTACTAAGTGGGTAGAAGCAGCTACATACTCGGTATTGAAAGCCTCTCATGTTGCTAAATTCATCAAGAAAAACATCATTTGCCAATATGGGGTCCCCCATGAGGTTATCTCGGATAGTGGCTCACATTTCCAAGGAAAGGTCTTGGATCTTTTTAAAGAATACTGGATAGTGGCCCACAAGTCCTCACCATATTAGCCACAGACCAACGGGGCAGTCAAGGCAACAAATAAAAATATCAAAAAGATCCTGCAAAAGACGATCAACTCACGTAAGGATTGGCCGAAACATTTACCATTTGCACTCTAGAGATACAGGACATTGATTAGAATTTCAACAGGAACTACGCCATACTCTTTAGTGTATGGAATGGAAGTCGTGCTTCCCATTGAGGTGGAAATTTCTTCGCTAAGAGTAGTGACCGAGGCTAGTATTTCAGAAGCAGAATGTTAGAGGAACCGAATGGAAGATTGCTCTTGTTTAATGAAAAAGTCTGCAAGCACTGTTTCATATACAAGAATACCAAAAGAGGATAGCTCGAGCATTCAATAAGAAGGTCAGGAGCTAAGATCTCAGAGAAGGAGATCTGGTTCTTAAGGAAATCAGAGCTCCTATCTTCGACCCGAGAGGCAAGTTCAAGCCGAACTGGTCCGGACCATTCCTCATCAAAACCATCATGACCGGTGCTATAGTTATTATTATGGATTTGGATGGCAATGTGTTCCCCACTCTAGTAAACCTTGATCAGCTCAAAAAGTACTAACCTTGAGGCAAAAATAAGGAGAAAATAAAAGCCCGCAAAGTAAAAAACTCAAAAGGGCGACCTTGGCAAAAGTTAGGGTATCACAAAAGGAGAACATCAATACTTGAGTGAAAATCGATCCCGAACTACGTCAAGGCCTAATTTTATTTTTTTTGGGATACGTAGGCAGCTACTTATCAGAAGTCCGGCCACATTCTTTATTTTTAACCATTTCGAATCTACGTAAGACCAATGCAAATTTATTTTTGAATTTTAATAATAAAGTCATTTAATTACAAAAGTCAAAAAACTTTGGATAATTTTGAACCTTCTTTTCATTTCTTTAGCTTTGGGTTACAAAGTTTTAAAAATAAAAGGGAGGACATGCAAGTCCCAAACTCTACAAATAAAATAAAGTGGAAAGCTATGAAATCTTTAAAACAAAGTAGGAGGCCTCAAATCCTCCTCATTTTTGCTGCTATTTTCCTTCGTCTTTGTCTTTCTTCTCCCTATCCTGCATAAGCCATGTCTTGTACTTGGCGAAAAGATCAGAATACTGCAGCTCATGCATCTCCATCCGTAGACGAGACGGCCTGGCATCTTGATACAATGCTAGAAATATGGCTCACAATGAAAATAAAAACAAATGGCCTTGGATATTGGGAGAGATGACTTGACTATAACTGAACTACTGCATGATCCGACAAGGATAATAGAAAGTAGCTAAATGCAGACCAATCAACAGAATACCAGGGTGATCCGTGGTAGTTAGAGTCATGGCAAAGATTCGCCACCAGAGGCACTGCTAAGTGGTATCTGAGCCAATCAGAGATGAGAGATACTATCGGCAGGCTGCGTCGGTGCTGCATATTTGGTAGTAAGGGCGATAAAGGAAAGATGCAGCACTGTGTCTATCAGTAGGTGGTTTTTGCAAAAAATTCACTATTTTCATCAGTCAGATCTGCAACAAAAGTTAGAACAGTAAGAGAAAAACTTTGCAATATGACAAAAATCTGATAAAGAGGAAGGTTTGAGCCTACCTGAAGAAGCAAGGGGCTGCCAGCAAAAGTAGTGGTTTCACCACAATGAACAACATCCAGGCTCAACAGTGTCTCGGCCAAGACAAGTGGTACAAAGTCCTTCTCCATCCACATCTGACTCGCGATATCAACCAGTGTGTAACTAACTCGCCCATCAGGAGGGTTGAAAAGATACTGGGCAAGAAGATAGAAATAAAGGGCATAACGATGCTGCAGCTGAAAATTGAGGTCGCTAAGATCGCCGATAGGATGAAATCTCTCAATAATCCATGGAATGTCAAGGCAGTCACCTGATGTCAGAAGAAAAGGTTCCATCCTAGAAAGGCCACAAAGTTGCATCATCGGCTGCCGAGCCAAGAGGAAGAATGTGGGAACAACAACGAAACTCCACCGAGTTAGATCCAAGATAGCAGCAAACTCCTCCATAGTGGAGTATAGCTCTTCAAGGCCAAATCGGAAGACATGGGATTGTGGGTCCCATAATTGAGCGGCAGCTTTCATTAATGGCCTGACAATATTTATGGCCATGAGAGAAAATAAGGAGTTGATACCGAAATGGGCATCTTTATTTGTATACATTTGAAAAATCTTATTAAAGAACCAATAATGATTAGTAGAGGTCAACCTTACGGTTTGGCGAACGGGGTGCCTAACACCTTTTCCGATTCGTACCTTAGCCCCCGAACCCTTTTTCTCAGGTTAAACGTTTTAAAAGATCGTAGCCATTTTTATTTATTTTTATTTTTTTCAAAAACTAAGTAGCGACTCTATTTTTAATAAAAAAAAGATTTTCAAAATTTAACTTTCAAGGTATTAAAATATTTTTCTAAACATTTTTGTATTTCCTTATTTTTGACCATTTTCAAAAATTCCAGCACCACAACCATAATTATAGACCCATAAAAGATCACACCTTTTAATAAATTACAATAACGAACATTAAATATACGTATGTAATAATTATTTCGAGATTAAGAGTATAAGCACTTATAATAACCATAAGGTGAAAATTAATTATATAGTCAGTATAAAATTAATTATCTCAACATGGTCCTATTTAATACACACAAAGTGTACTAGCATAATGAGTTAGAATAATTATTAAAATAATTATCGTACCTCGTAATTAAGACAAATCTACTAAAATATTGTGTTATAGTTGTACCAAAAGTGTGTCTAATTCCATCTAAGACTATGAACCAAAAACTTTTATTCTACAAAAACTGATAATTTGATCTTCTGTATATAAGTCGAACTCTACACACTAGATTAAAATACTATGTAGAATAAAAGACACTCATGCACAATATCAAATAAATAATGAAAACGGTCAGATCGTAGTGATTTGATACTTTTACCCAAACACTTCTCTGCCTTCGTCTTGAATTCTTTGAATTTTTTAAAATATTCAGACTCACAGTGCATCAGGTAAATGTATCCATACATTGAATAGTCATCAATAAAACTGATGAAGTACTCAAATCCACCTCTAACCCGGATTGTTATATGACCACACACATCAGAATGAACCATCTCCAACGGTTCTTTAGCTCTATAGCCTTTGGCCGAAAAGGGCCTCTTGGTCATCTTACCCTCTAAGCAAGATTCACAGACTGGAAGTGCCTCCACTTCCAATGAACTCAAAGGTCCATCTGCTACCAGTCTGTTTATCCTTTTTAGATTAATATGACCCAAGCGTAAGTGCCAAAGAAATATTTAGTTCATTAAAGAATGAAACTTTCTCTTATATGGTAAAGTAGATGTGTTATTCATTTCAGTTAGTTACAGTGTAGGAGAGATTGGAGTAATAATACAAAGATCATCTATCAATATACTAGAACAGATAATTCGTTTATTATCCTTAATAACCACAGAGTTATTAAAATAAATCAAATATCTGTCTTTAGCCAATTCAGAAACAAAAACTAAGTTTCTTTTAATGACAGGTACATAAAGACAATATCTCAATATTAAACCCCGATCTCTACCAAAACTGAGAGTAATATCTCCTACTACAACTGCTGTTACCTTTATATTATTGCCCATGTGTAGGTAAATCTTTTCATTACTAAATTGTCGAGTTTCCTGAAACCCCTGCAATAAATTGCAGACATGATTAGTAGCTCCCGTATCTACACACCAGGTACCAGTAAGATAGCACCGCTAAACATGTTTTCACAACCAGTGAACAGAAATTATCCTGTTTGTTCTGCTTTTTGAGAAATACTAGACATAACTTTTCTAGTGTCGGGTCTAGTTGCAGTGAAAACATCTGTCTTTTGACTTTTTTACACTAGTTCGTGGCTCACTAACTACCCTAGAAATCGTGTCTTCCTGTTTCTGAACTTTTTTCTTCTTCATGCCTTTTGGCCCTGAGGAAGAACAATTTTCTGAAATAGACACCTTTCTTAGTATTGAAAGAATACCATTTGTAGTTAAAACTATATCCAAATTACATTTCTAGTCAGCAAAATTTGGTCCCGTTAGTTTGTTTTCTTTGAGTATTGAAGCGAGTGGGTTAAAATTCATTTTAATTCTGAAAATTACATAATTAAAAAATCGTTAATTATGATGAGCAAAACTTTGAATTCATTTTAATTTGGTTCCCTCTACTATTTTAAAATTAAGTCGCCACCAGCCTAATAACTTATGAATAGCATGCTAAGTTAGGTGGACGTCTACTATCCATTATAAGACAAGACAGGTCAATTTATTTTAATTTTACTATCTAGGTAAATTACCATGCCAAGTAAAATTAAATAACTGACATAGTTTCGGTCCAATATATAATAGTAGTAACTCAGTTGGAGAGGATACTATTATATACAGTTAAGTGTTAACCATCACCTAATTTCAAATTAATCACTTCGCAGTGAACCATTCAGTTGGAGAAGTGATCCGCACTAACAATTATCCAGAATTATCCCTAAAGGAGGTTTGTAGTGGCGATACAGCAACTAATCTGTCCGTTGAGGAGGAAGGTTTTACTGCCGACACGCATGGTTTAATTGCATCGCCTATAAACTGGTGATGGGGACCGCGGAATTTTTCTGTGAATAAATTTTCTCTCCCACTTAGATTTTTAAAATAATTTTTAGGGTTATAAAAATTCGTTTAATTAAAATAAATTTATTAATTTCGAAAAACACATGATCTGAAAGAATCAAATATCTTTCCGTGTACACGATTTTAAAAATTTTGGTTTATCAAACTATCTTTCAAAAGTCACACGATCTAAAAAAATCAAACATATTTCCGTGTACACGATTTAAAAAATTCTGATTTATTAAACCATCTTTTTGTGTTTAAATGCGTAACAAATAAAATTTAATAAATGCCTAATTTTTTCTCTAGCTTTTGAGCTAAGGTAGTGATTAAAGACATATATTTATTTTATTTTTTGTTCCATATTTTTTGAAAAATAATAATTTATTTTGATTAAATATCTTTTTATTTAATTAATTCAAAATATGAAATTAATTCTCACGTTTTTTCAAAATATTCGATTACAAAAATCATCTTAAACGTGATATTTTGTAAAAAAATAAAATATCTAAAGTTTTTTCATTTAATTAAAATTAATTAAT